>NNCF01128325.1:0-20435 GCA_002313205.1 Laupala kohalensis | reverse complement strand
CTTTGTTGAGCGAAGTATAAAATCAATTTCTATTAATGATGTGAAGAACATTAAATCCTTTATTGTGGAACGAATTATTTGGTATAAAAAATAAAATTTGTTATATCAATTTTTATTATTCAGTTATATCAATTGTTAACATCAATTATTATTATTCAAGCAGTGCCTTAGAACATACATTGTCACGCATTATGCGCCAAGTTAATGGTAGCGTCATTTAATTCTGTACGAGTTCTTAATATTGTAATATTATAGTATTACGCTTAGTCAACACTCAATGTGTGAATAATTTGTACCTGCTACTTCTTTGGGATTCATGTATTTGTGTTGAATTTCAGTTTGTTGTATTAAACGTAGTATTTCAATGTTAGGTTAATATGTCATTGCTAGGTTTACTACTTCATCATCTATCAAGTTTAAATATATCATCTGCATTACTAAGAATACACATTTTTTCTTAATATTGGTTTGTGTCCTTTTCCTGTCAGCTATCATAGGAGTCGGACTTACAATCCGACATTGACAAGCTCGATGATTTTTAATTTGAAAAATTACCTGGGAAACAAGAAGGGAGGGGAAAAACGAAATAACAGAAATAATTGTTGTATTCATTCTCGAATTATTGTCAATTTGATCGTGCTCTTAAACATTTTCCCTTCATTTTTCGACAAATTGATACAGAGCATAATTTATTGAAAATTTAATTTACATTATTTCGGTACAGAAATATTGTATTTTAAAAATACTTTTGAAGTTATAGATGAAAAACTGAACAAATATTTATAGAGAAGAAACATATTTTTTTCATTGATTTGCTTCATTTCGTCATCTAATTATTAGCAGTAAAATGTTCATTTGATGCCAGAGTGGGTGTTTGATATCATCATTCTTAATTTTTGTATAGATTTCACTTATTCTAAAACATCAACACATTTCTTATTAATAAATAAATAAATAAATTTAGTGACAAAGCTTCTGGACGACTGATTATTGAAATAGCTACCCACCACAATTCATACGATGGGCACAGGTAGACCCGCGTAGCCCTAATCCTTAAGGAAATTTCGAGTTTAATGGTGAAATTATCCTCTTACTTGAGAATCTTTCGAGTTTAAGTACGCCCAAAACAATACCCTCCAAAGGGCCACTTGGATTGATACTCTGGTAGTCCTTATCTGTTGTGGTCAATTTTTCCCCTTATTCCCAAGTTCTAAGTTCTAGTTCACAATGCTATTAAATTAACTAATAATCTCACATTATAAGTATTAAGTAATAATCTTATATTATAAAATATCGAAATCACTAACTAAAAACCAAAGTCCACCAAATTCATCCACACACGTACCGCATACTATGTTGTTGTTTTTTTGTGGGGCTTTGGGGCTCGTCAACGGCAAGGTCATTAGAGCCCTGCATTCTATGTTCACATCAGAGACTAACTCTAGGGAAGTTATGAGTGTCATCAGTTCTTTAAAAAATAAATTTTCAGCAGGGAGAGATGATATACCTGAATTTATAGTAAAATCATCATCTCAGGTTATATTAAATCCACTCACTCATATTTTCAATAGCTCCTCGTTAAAAGGAGTGCTTCCTGACGTATTTAAAAGAGCTAAAGTGAAACCATTACATAAGAAAGGAAATAAATATGATGCTGAAAACTATCGACCCATATCACTTTTGCAATTCAATATGTCTTTACACTTTCTCAAAAATCCTGAAAAAACTCTTCTATATGAGACTTTTAGATTTCTTATCGCATAATAATATTCTCTCAAACGATCGACACGGTTTCAGGAAATCCCTTTCAACTAACAGCGCCATATTTTCTTTTCTAAATTATGTAAATAGGTGGCAATGCATTTTCATACCCTTAAGCTGCAAAATATTGAAATATTTGACTTTTTTCATTTTTGAAATGTGGGTTTATATGGAGAAACTTTCGCGGGCTTGTGGTTTTTTATATTCTGGCAAAAGTACCGGCTTAACATAAGAAAAAAAACTACTAAAATATAGCAAATGGAAATAGAATGTTAAGATCTTCGTACCTTACGGGGTATTTTCAAGAATAATTCACCCAAAACTGGAAAATACTGTTCTAACGGAAATGGCAGTCGCATGACGTGACTGAAGGCAATGCGACCCTTGTCAAGGGAGAAGTCAAATGACTTGTCTAAATTAACTATAATCACAAATAATTGTCCTCATCCAATATTTAAGAAATCAGTAGTATGAATGATAGTTAATAAGAACTACTTTGATGAATATTTCCACGTTTCGTGGATAGTTGGCAACTTGACTTCAGTCAACGCGAATATAGTACCTTAATTCAACAAACGAAGAAGCGAAGTCGGGAGGAATGAACATCAATTTCCAAACTCTATAGTGAAGAATTTGTCGAAGAATACGAATTCGTTATATATGTGCCTTCTGGGGGAGCAGCGAAATGACTACTGTCGTAAAAGTTACGCGCGCACTGGGACGTCAACGGACGGACGGGCGTTCCTACATTTTGCAAGTGCGGAAGACTGCGCGCACTGGTTTTGGAAATTCCGGAACCCTGTTGGGTGAAGGGACCGATTATTCTCCAAGGCGCAGAGGATTAGGATCCGCGAGAGGTGATTAGAAAACGAAGAAATCCTCATCCAACTATGGAACTTCTACATTAGACGACGTAGAAGCACTAACTCTGTTGAAGGGTGGAATCATAGAATCAACAGTTTGTTAGGAAGACCACACCCCAGAATGAAAGATATGTTTCTTACTTGTATATGTTATGAGTATGTATATGATATGAGGAACTTAAAGAGTAATATAGTACATTATGTACATTGTACATGCAAGTAAATAAATACAAAAAATATATAAAAATTAATTGACGAAACTTCTTGATGAAAAACATTGACGACGCTAGATGTTTTAATCACGCCTAAATTATCGAAGAATGCTTTTATAATTTAGCCATTCCAAGGTCTGAATAATGTACGATGGGAATGCGTATTTTTGCAAAACTTAGTATTATTATTATAATTATTGAATATTATCTATTTAATGTTTTCTTACAAGAATATAATAATTCTAATTACCTAAGATCAGACCAAGTGTCCATGTAGGGATGTTATTTGCAATAACGTTTTAAGCATTTTTATGTAATTTAGTTCAATAAATTCAATTTCAATTCAAACCGACTAAAACGTGTGAAACACGAATGAAGAGTTAACATTGTTGGGAGTACACAAGATAGTTCCAGACACTTGTCGATTATCTCAGTAACTAAGCATCGTAGAAATATGATTCGAGTTTACTCGTATATCTTAGACGAGAAAAACGATACGTCATTTAGATGTGTGAGATTGTAAAGACAAGTTCGATCTTACCTGCACAAGAATATTATTACTGATAAAATACAAAGTGATGATGGGTGAGGTGGTGAGATGAATGTTGATTGTTAACAATAATAAAATGATATAATGACATGCTATGAAATAATGAGAAATAATGATACAGTATTAATTTTCTAGAGATCGTGATGACATGATGACATGAAGAGAAGATCCTGGAAATCAGCTGGTTGAAGTTGATTGTAGAGTTGAGTCGGATGGTTGTCGTGTTGACAAACGCAATAGTTGATGAGTAGTGATCTCGCGGTCGCAAGTGTCTTCTGAAGTGCAATTGTAGGCTCGATCTTGCGAAAAAATATCGGCTTGGCGACGAGAATGAAACGTAGCGAAGTGAAGCGTTCGAAAGTAAGAACCCCTATGGTGAAGGGTTGAACAGGAGAAAATATTATTATATGTCGATTTGGCGACGACAGTGAAGAATTCGAACCACGATATAAGAGGCAAGATCAGAGGTGTGTCCTCTCACTACTACTACTATTACTACTACTACTATTACTACTAATCCCGGACACAATAATTGACATACAAGATAAAAATAAACAAAAACAAGAACTCAAAAAATGGATTATAGAAAATTATCAAAAACTCATAAAAGAGAGTTGAAGGTTAAAAAGGAAAATAAACATACAGAATTTAAAAAGGAAATTTTTGGGTAAAAATACAAAGTATTTAAATGAATTTAACCAAGAAAAAATAGGCATTAAAAATCAAAAAGTAAAAGAGAGTACAAAGGTAGTACAATTACAAACGATAATAAATAACACAGAAGAAAAACAATTCTTCTGGAGGAGGACACAAATAAAAACTAAAAAGAAACAAAGAGGAGAGAAGGGAAACAAACTGCTGCTTTTACTACTACCACTAGGTAAAACACTGGTAGCGGAATAGTATGCAGAGGAAATAGTACCACACATAAAACTACTACTAGTGTTTCTACTGTTATTAGTAGAAGTAAAATAGATAGCAGAAATATAGCCTAGAAAAAGGACAAAGGTTTGACGAGGAAAAATTCGAGAATTGCTTGTAAAAGGTTTTCAATGGAGAAGGTAGAAAGGAGGTATGATGGGATGAAAGAGGAATGATACACGGTATAAAGGTTGTGGAAGGCTTTTTATGGAATGANCACACATTTCTAAATTTGTACATGTTATACACAATACAATAAAATACTAATAAAAAGTAGTAGTAGTTTCAGTTTCAGTTTAGTGTTCCATCCAAAAAATGCATATATGTTTCACTTCTCCCTTTAAGTTTCATGATTGAAACTTGTCAAGGGGAGATTTTGACTACTCTTAAAAATTTTTATTTCCACATTTTTACATTTTAATTTTTCTTTCCTTTTAGGGTTCTCCACTTATATTTTTCTTTCTCTTACTCTAACATCCTGTTATTTTCAAATAGCCATCTCTTTATTTCTTTATTTCTTCTGTATCTATTTTTTTATCTCTATAATATCCTCATCTATTCCATTTATTCTATTTATCCACCTTGGTAGGATTTTTACTGCCTATTTTTTTTCCCTCTCTTATAAGAGTTTTTTATAATTCTCTATAATCCATTTTTTTATTTCTTGTTTTTGTTTATTTTTATGTTGTATGTCAATTATTTTGTCCGGGATTTTGTTTATACATTTTGGCACCATTACTTCCAACATTCTTTCACCATATTTATTAAAGGTGATTGGTATCTTGTATGTGTGGTGATAGTAGTAGTAGTAATAGTAGTAGTAGTAGTTGTAGTTGTACTAGTTTCGAAAGAAGAAACCGTGTGGTTTACATATCTTTGAAGTTAGCGCGCCGTTGTCAGTTCGAATCGATGATAGAACTGATAACTCGACCAGGTATCAAACTGGGATGACGTTTCGTAAGCAAGGAAATTTCTGGACTCGCCCAACTTGAGTGATGCAGGATTGTCACTCGAATATAGTCAGCGAAGGAACTTGTAATCAATATGCTGAATCATAAGATGTCAAATAATTTCCTCTAATATTTTTTTAAATTTTCGTGGCAAGAAATTTGAATCACCTATGGCACGAAGGGAAAATTTCCTGAGCTCGGCAACAACCAAGATGAGTCACTCAACTATTTCAAAGAGTGTGTGCTCCAGAGATGATTCACTCATTCAATGATTCAATACAAATGTCTGAACAGATTCGACTCACTTGTTTAACAATAACATGTCGAAAAATGTCTGAACAGAGATTAATGGTTAATTTTTAAAAATTTGTGCTGGATGTTCTGAATAGGAATTGAACATAATATTGGACCCAGACTAATTAACACCCCTCCCCCTCCTTACCGAAGATAAGCCGTAACAGTCTTCTACCTGACTTGTGGTGTCTACTCCCTGCGGGATTTTAGGGCTGTGTGGTTTTAGGGCTGTGGGGTTTTAGGACTGTGGGATTTTAGGGTTGTGAGATTTTAGCCTGATTCCTCGAGGTTTACCTTAATTTCGGGGATTAGATTTAGATATAATCCGAACTATTCAAAATTAGAAAAAACAATTAAGATTTAATCAATATGATTCAGAAAGACCGAGAACGCAGTATTCTGCATAGGAAAGATTGAAAACTTGAATATAAAAAACGTATATTTACGAATGTTGACGACACGTATAAAGTCAAAATATACGATACCTAATCATGAAAAATGTATTTGACTAAGCTAGTGATTTTTATTTAGCTTCTCTTCTTACTGGTGGCTTATGTGACAACAATCGAATCTCAAATTAATTATTATGAAAGTGTTTCCACGATTGGTTGTTCCTGATATGCTTCACAAAACAAGTGTCGTGATTTGGTGACGCGGGAAGTCACGTATACATCACCGAATGGAACAGCTGAGTAAGTGAAGTCGCAAGAGAAAATAGTATTCTGTTTCCAGGCACGTAGACGGGGGTGAGAGGGCCGGTATATTTCCGAAATTTCTTATGCTGCTATGAAAGTGCTGTACCTAAAAAAATAACGATCATGTGCCATTTGGTACTTAACTAATGTATGAATTAAACAACTGGACACATTTAAAATATTTCGAGGACAAATAACTTTAATAAAGGATGGTTAACAATAGTATGGACCTTCTCCGAAATAAATAAATTTAATTTACTCTCCAGAAGCAAACAATGGTTCTGAAGCCGTGGTGGATTTGTTATTTCATTGCTCCAAGGTAAAAATATGACATGCGCCCTCATAAAATATTTTATATAATTATTATCTTCTGTAAATTATAACATTTGTCAATGACACACAAACATTTTAAATACGTATAAACAACCAAATCAATTAAAATATTCCTATTGTTTAACTGTAATGTTGACAATTTTTATTTAAATCTTAATTTTTGAAAATTTTAAAGACTATGTTCTAATTGTAGATAAAACTTTGTTTGTGTAAAGAAAATTCTGACCGAAGATTGAAAAGATTTTGGACCCTTACTAGACAGACCCCCGAAAACGGTTCTGCATTCTATTGGTTCTTTTTAATCATTTTGGAAGACAATTATGCAGAAGAATTGTTGAATGAAACGCTAGTTCGATGAATATATTATTTTGCGCCATATGAGAACGAGTAAAATACGTACCGCTTAATAATTCTGTCTAAAAGAAATTCACACATTTTAATGAATGTAAGTACAAAGGAGAACATGCATGTAAATATTAGTGTAAATGTTAGTGATGCTTTTCCTCAAGAAATAGTTACTGGAAGCTGGAGGGTGAGATTTGTACGTCGATTGTGTTTTGTTATCAACTTCCGAAACTGCTGTCTTTAATTTCTCATGAACGATCAACAGAGAAAATAATGTAATCGCCAATTTTTTGATCCAAAAATGTCCCGGAAATATCCGTTTTGAGATCAATTGAGGCTGTAGAAAATTTGGTGATTGTACTTAGGTCTTTGATAATATGTCTGTCAACAGAGCATCATACAATGCTGCTTTGTGCAAATCTCGTTCGCTTACGCACTTACCACTGAGTTTACCTATTGTGTTCCATTTTCCCTTTTTTTCATTTACGCAAATGAATAACATGCCATAGGAAAACTAGTTGTACTTCTAATGCATTATAGTTAAATTTCGTGATGAACTTGCAACTATTTACTATTTTACTTCAACGTTCTGCTTCCATCTAGTAAATGCTTTCAAAAAAAGAATCGGATCAAAAGAATAACATCAATTATTTAAAACTTAACATTATTACGAATAAAATTTCCTGGAAATTTGTAAATATCTTTTAAATTTCCGTAATAATTTTTTTTAATTTTTTACTAGCTGATTATCTTGTGTTTCCTGGGATTTTTCTTAGATTAATCTTTTTGTTTCTCAGAAAAAATAAAATCTATCTATATTGTAAAATCATAATACGTTTACTTACTGGTTTTTAGAAACATGTACAGCATACTTACTTTTTTAATTCATAATAATACAAATTTAATACAAAACTTGACTGTATACAACACACCATATCGCGGGAGCCGCTCCGGTCGAATATTCACTTCCGAGACATTATGCAACCGCTTTTAACACTTTCATTCTAAATAAAGTTTTATCGATAATTTAGGTTAATTTTTGTAGATAGGCATATGCTCTCACGGACTCTCTTTGAGAGAAGCAATATTGCCATTCATAATTGTCACCTTAACCATTCAAGTTGTGATCAGGTAGCAAACAGAGAAACACACTTTCGCGTGAAGCATTTATATATTAGTATGGATTAAAAAAAAGAGAGTATTATAAAACATTTCATCATAAAAAAATATTACCACAGATTCATTGTTTAAGGTTCACTAATTTATTCAAGTTATCTCGCTCGTTTGAAATACCATATAAGTATTGAGGATTTTTTTGCAAAAAATTTCTGATGAATGGATTTCTTTTCGTATTCGATATATCTATTCGTATTACTTCGTGTCATTAATGCATTTTCATTCATAGTTCACCGTGAAAACGCTTCTTCGCTAAACGTCGTCGGTAAAACAATTATAGAACGTGATTATTATAATTGTGATTTCAACTTGAAAAACATACCTCACCGGCCATTTAATTGAAGTAATTACAATAATTGTTGATGGTGAAATACATTGCGTCTTATGGAAGTAACACTTACTTTCGAAAAATACCAATTTTTAAATCACAAAAATGATAAAATTTACTTTGATTTGTTGGAAATTTTCCGCAGTATTTTTTACATCACTTTTAACTATACGTCAACGGACATATGAAAAAGAAATTTCACTCTTTCCTGTGTGAGATGAACAAATCAGGAAACCGTTGTGCTCGCCCGTCATATTTTACATGCTCTTATGCATTTCAAACGAGTCAAGCGAGTTCCTGAATATTGTTTATACTATATTATTAACTTATTCATAGAAATTAAATAATTTTTCTTCGTTATTTTACTTTTGGCGTGCTTTAAATTAATTAGAGTAAAATGAAGAAAGCAATTCGACATCTCAGTGATTTGAATAACTTGGAGTGAATGTGACGAGAGAAAATGAATGAGTTTCGTTTTGGAGAATCGTGACCGGCAGATGTTGTCGCGACGCGTCATCTGTGACGGAAACGCTCTCCACACCTTTGAGGTCGCCGCACCCATGAGAGGAAGCAGATTTCATCCATGGAGTCCCCGACGGGGAATTTTCAGTTCAAAGGCAGAAGGTTAATTGAAGAGGTTTCGGAATAATTTATCTTACGTGTTCTGGAGAAGGGGATTCAAACGAAATGTCACACCCATTTTAGCATCTTCGATCCACCCATTTGACCTTACGCTAGATCAAAAAATTTAAATTCGACTGAAATAAACAGACTATTTTCGTATGAAAACTAAACGGAAAAAAAATTTTGTTTTCAAATTTTGTTAATTAAATTGACATTTTGTGAAGGAAACAGTCAGTTAATTTTGGTCGAATTAACATTTATTAATGATAAACGCGTAACACTAAAAGTGGTTCAACAGAGCTCACGGTCTTTTCTATCCACCAGACATCGGTTGAAGCAAATCTATAATAACTTTGCTCCAAGAATGTCATTAAAAATTAAATTATATATAAAAAAAAGATTGTCTTAAAGAGAACACCGGTGGCGTATTTTCTTGGATGATTTTTATTTCAAATTCCCCTAATTAGCAAAATAGAAACCGAACTCCCAGTCTCGATGCTTGGGGAATGCGTGGCTCTGGCAAAGCCTTGGTGGGGCAGACCCCAATGCGTTGAGGGAGAACCCCTCCAGCGAACGATACGGGTCACTTAGTTAACGAAAATGGAAAACAAGCAATATAGTATCATCAAGATCTAATAAAAATCAAACTATTATTGTTAATTTGTTTTATTTTTTAATTTTGTTCTATTTATTTCGAAATGGAAAATTCTAGATTTAAAATCAAAGAAGTAAATTAAAAATTGCACTCTAATGTCGAGTGCAGGATCCTCATAATAGTAATGAGACAATAACAAACATGAAAGAAAAAAATCATTTTAAATAATTGAAGAATTTCTAAGAGATTTAGACACGATAGAACGTCGCTCAACGACACCCAGTATTATGAGTAAGGACAGTCGTGAATGTTCGTCGTATGTGCTCAACTCCTCCTCCTGGGGTTCGAGAGAAGGGACAGATAACGCGTGTCTTATAAGCGTGTCTTGGAGAGCGAAGTGTAAGCATCTGGAAGCCACGCTTCGTCATGGCCGCTTGGTGGAACGTGTTCGCGGTGCTGTGTATGGCAGCAGCAGAGATCCTGGCCGCTGACAAAGGAAACCCACAAAGTCCTCTGGAGGTGCGATTGCGTCAAGGGCGTCTGCGCGGGGAGTGGAGGCGTACGGTGAGCCAGGGGGTGCAGTACGCGTCCTACAGGGGCATCCCTTACGCCCAGCCTCCGCTCGGACCTTTGCGGTTCAAGGTAGGAACACGCGCTTGATGGACATGCTTAAGGGACGTCCATTAATCAAATAACGCACCCTTGCGATGTTTGTACCCGTTACTCTGCGTTACGATGCAGTAGTTTGGGTGTTACGTAACGCAGATAGGGTCTATTCTGCAGGAATCCATATTTTAATTACGTCTGTAGAATTATAGGAGTCATCAAGGCTCAATGGGTAAAAAAATTGGGTAGAACCTGAGTTGCTGGCTGGATGGCCGGGTTTCGATTCCTGGTGGGGTGGGGATTTTTCATCACACCTAAACGTCCAGACTACCTCCCAGGCTTACAAGCTTGCTGTAATATGAGTACTGGCCCTATCTTGGGGTCAAACCGGTCGGAACGAGACGCTGGCCACATCTCCTCCTCCTAGTGCCGAGGCCAAGAAATTGCGGAGCTCTACACTCCGCGGACCTCTTGGGCAACTTCGGAGCCTGTTGTGTGATATATTGACTTTGACTATACAATTATAATTATTGATTAAACGACCTCATTACACAGACACAGTTCACTAGTTTCCTTAATACTAACAATATCTGAATTAAGATAATCTGAATACCAAACTAATCAAATTGTGCTGTGCCTTTCCGAACTCTATTCAAAGTTGTAAGTCAACACATTTCTCACCGCGTGTATTTTGCAAATGTTTATTGTCATTTACGATACGGTATTATTTTCTGGGGCCAATCCACTCAGAGTATTCAGGCTTTCTAAATCCTAAAGAGGATAGTTCGGATTATCTATAAATCTCACCCCCGAAATTCATGTCAATCTTTATTTAGAGATTTAAATATTCTCATTATTCTTCGTTAAGACAGAATTATTAGCAATGTACATACTGGAGAAGAACGTGAATTTAATGTTTTACATGAAACATATCTGCTTTTTAAAATGTATTTTTAATGAACTATAGCAACAACTTCTCGTAGAGGTATTGTCACCATAACGATTCAATTTACAATTAACCCGTTCATGCATATGAGAATGCAGAATTTGGTAAATGAAATACTGTATAATCTTGTCAAATTCATGATAAATGTTGTTCAACTGAATAATTTATTTCTTTGAAGCTATATATTTTTCAAATTTGGGGCATATTTATCCCAGTATGCGAAAAAGGTAAACAATTGTCATCTTCTAAAGCATGGTTTCGACACTCGTATCTGTCATTTTCTAGTAGCTTTACATCTCACCAACTTCCTCCTCTACTTCTAGGGGTTGAACGGAGTCTTAACCCTAAGGGATATTGAGGTTTGCTAGAACGTTGTCAGAAGTATTACTACTTATCTCATCTATCCCAAAAACTATGGATTCTAATAATGAACATTTCGATAAATTTAAAAAATCCCATTTCTGGGGATGATATCTCTATGAGAGATGAATATGCACTTAAACGGCATTGTAGACTTATTTTCATTTCTTTTTTCGAGGTTCTTTTTTCAATCTTCATCTCTCGCTCAGGTCCAACAGATAAAATTAAAGTTGATAAATGGCATACTTGTAAAAGTGTTGCCAGATTAATAATTGTTATTATTTATATTTGTTATTTTTATTAATAATGCAAGATTAATAAAATTAAGAATACCAGATTAATAATACCAGATTAATGAAATTAACAATACGAGATTATAAAAATTTGTAACACCGTATTAAAAACTTTAATAAACATTTGTTATTGTTATTAATAATAACAGATTGTTAATTTTAATTATTTATTTGATGCACTTTATTTAAAATAATAATATTTATAAAATTTGTTTTGCAAAACCATTGTTTTCTAAACAAAAATGCTCCATGGTTACCCCTCCCCCTTAATTACGGTCTAGAATCGCAACTGGTTTTGTGACATATTTCTACGTGAGCAGATGGTTTTACTTGTTCACCCAAGATGGTATTTTTAAAGTGATAACCGGAAGGTAATAGATTTTTTATGTCTTGGATGATATGCTTAATGAAAATAACTTCTCTGTGTCTACGGTAAACGAACATTCTACATTTTATTGTTAGTATATTTGTTTCAATTTTATTAAAAAACTTGAATTAATTAAATTTAATAAAATGAAGTTATCTAAACTCATAGAACGTACTGAAACCATATGTATTCAATGATGAACAATATATGGGGAAAATAATGAAATCGACATTGTATCATCTTTTCAACATAGGTGATCGCATATCCGATTTATTTTTACTTGACAGAAATTTACGACAGAAGTTTATTTTTACTCGACATTATTAAATTGCAAGGAAATTTCTGACTTCATTAAAAAATTATATAAGAATATAGATTGCTAGTTAATTTGTTTATCATTATAAATCCTATCTAGCTAATCTCCTCAAAAGAAAAAAAAACAGACTGAATTGGCTAATTGGAGACGGCTTATATTTCAGTGTTAGTTAAAGGATTTCTACAGTAAACGATTCGAATAGAGTACCTGAAGATGACCAATATATAGAGAACCATGCCAAACATCACCCTTTCATTATAGAATTTTTTGACACACCATGCTGGGGACGAAGATATGCATATGAAACTATGAGCAATGGTTTTGCACCACTAGTTTCGTGTGTCGTACAACCTGATCCGAGAAGAAATATAATCACGAAACGAGAACATATTGAGTATCGCTGAATATTTGAGACGCATTGACGTTTCTCTGAACTGCATGATATCATGAATTAATCGCAATGTATACAGTGTGCCATAATATCTGCTCGCGCCATTATTTGACTGACTAGAAGATAACGAAGTGTATCGTAAATCTCCGACTTCATTTACTTTGTGGGATGGTCCGCCACACGCGCGTAATCTGTGTAGTAAGTATTCCTGGTCAATATACACAGCTTTATGATATATCATATTTTATTTAATGTTTTTGGAGAGCAGAACTACGAGTATGTCATTTACTGAGATTTTTAAAGACAAAATGTACATTAGATATCATTTGATTACATTAGTAGTTGATCCAAGAGAGATGTGCGTGCATACAAAATATCATTTTCTGCAAAAGTAAGACGTCTTTTACTTCTTTGTGAACTGATTTTTTAAATCGATTAATATTTGATGCGACGAAAATAATTTTCATCCATTTTCTTCTATGTAAATACGTCTTGTCTGATAGATATAACTTCTGTGAATCTCTGGAACGTGTAGGTATCTTAAAATCCCAACGAAAGAAGTCCTCCCAAAAATTATGAAAACTCTTTATCATCCAACTGTTTATACTTATTTGCTTTAATTTTTCCTTAGAAGATTACACAGTAGTGTGAATTTAAAAAATCATAAAATGACATAATTTTTATACTTCGATTCAGTATTTATAGGCATTCGCTTCTTACTGCCTTGAAACTGTACAAACCCTTCGATTATTTTGGTTTTAATGTTTAAAATGTCTGTCAGTAGCTTAAGGATTTTCTGCGTGGTCTTTTGTTGTAGAGTCAAGTTTAATTTCTACGTGTGTTCCTAGTCCTACTTTATTAAGTAATCAAAGTAAAAAGTGGTTGTGAGTATAAAAAGTGTAAAGAGACCCACGTAAATTGTTGGCTACGAGTTGCGAGTGAGGTATATCGGAATCTTTGACGAAGGGAGAACCACTACGGTAATTTAACAGGCAGTTTATTGGTAATCCGGGGAAATGTCTAGAAATTTATTTTAGTTGCTTCCATTTTTAATGTTCGCAGGACCCAAAACCTGGTACTCGCTGGTCAGGCTTGCTGAGAGCCACACGTTTCGGCAACGAATGCATTCAGTTGGATGGCGATAAAGTCCGAGGGGATGAGGATTGTCTCTTCCTCAACGTTTACGTCCCTCCGGGTGCGCAAGCTTCCGGCCCGCTGCCGGTCCTCGTCTACTTCCCAGGCGGAGCTTTCTGTCGTGGCTCTGCAAATCGCTATGGATCTGATTACTTCATGGAGGCTGGCGGCGCGATACTCGTCACTATCAACTACCGTCTTAATGTCTTTGGTAAGAAATGTTGGCTCCGGAATCAATTAAAACCTAATATTAGTAGACAGATCTACCAGAGATTCGGCCAAAAACGACACACACTCAGGTCTGTTCGACTCTTGACGAAAGTAACCTGAGGAGTGCTGCAGTTGCTCATCTGAAACGTTGGTATTTCATACGTTTATATTCAGAAAATTCATACCATTTAAGTTATATTGGGCTAGAAGACTGGTGAGACAGCCACACGTCAAATACCAGAATGCGCAGGAAAGAGCTCTGAGAAAGATATTGCAAACCAAGTTTTCAAAGGTGATAAGCCCATACCTTCAATGCCTTTCTTTCTTTCTTTTTATTTTATCCGAGGAATCATCTTATAAATTCATTCTTAGGTAATCCTCGTCTATAATACCAAGTCTACAGAGGTTCACCATTACTTCTCATCATTATTTTTTAATTACTTTCCTCTTTTTTTTTCTCATCAGGCATTTACAAAATGTACACTCGATGTCGTGTTTCTTTGCTTCGAGAAAATTTGACTTAAGAAAAAAAAATGAACAGAAATGTAAGTCGCAGTAAATTACTTGATTGTCCAAAACGTGGTCATAGGCAGTTTGTAACAGCTCTTTTGACAATGAATTATTTATTTCTTTATTTATTGTCAGTCTAACTGGCTTCATTTTGGTACAGAGCTGGTGATCATTGTTGCCAACGCTTTTATTTCGTCGTTAGTGTCATAAGAGTAATGATATTTGTACCACGCGTTATGTCGCCAGGACATTCGAATTTCTGAAAACTTACAACCATCGCCAACCTTGGACGCCGATTCAATTCAAGTGCTCTTGTTGCGCACTTCTGTTCTTTCTGCATCGATCGTGTAAAACGAATATTAACTTGTGTCTTAGTTTTTTGTGTTATTGACTTGCATTTCTTTACAGTAAATAGTCACTTTTGTGACTTCTATTAATATGTATTGTTATTGTTGTATTTGTAAATGGGAAATGTAGTGCGCTATTGAAACTTATCTATATGGAGCGATAGGAGTTAGGAGTTAGGTGGTAGTATATTTTTAGTGGGTGGGTCGCTTAGCTGGCTTTGCCAACAACTTGTAGGGTTAGTAGGAGTGGTTAGTAATAGAGTTATTGGTACTAGGAGCAGTATAAGGTAGATAGAAGAAGTAGGGTTCGCTTTTCAGTAGTCACTGCTATATGAACCGAGCCATTCATGTGAAAAGCTACAAATTTGTTTTTGGCCCCACCGGGCATTGAAACCGGGATGACTTGGTGATGAGCAAGCACGCTAACACCATAACCACTGGAGGGGCTAATAAATATTCGGATATTGCTTAAATTCGTTGCAGTTCGCAACAGTAATGACGATTAGGGTGGCATTAAGGAAATATAAACATTTCATTGTAACCGTCTAAAACTGGGAATTATAAAAAAATACACCATCCTTCATGTGGTAATCACCAATTATCTTTCCTCAGATTATTTCATTATTTAAATCATTCTTAGTGGAAATATGCAGAAAATGTCGTGGTAATAAAAAGTGTCAATATTTCTTTTGCCCTCCACTTTTGATTCCCAATCGATTCGTGTTAGGAGAGTATATTGCATAATTCTCGGCAAAGCTGTATGACTTTGAATGAAACTTGAAACCTTTGTGAATGCATTGTGTAGGTTTCCTGCACTTGGGCACCAGTGATGTGCCCGGCAACGCTGCTCTCAAGGATCAAGTGTTGGCCTTGCGATGGGTGCAAGACAACATCGCCGTCTTCAGAGGAAATCCTCAGAGTGTCACCATCTTCGGACAGAGCGCCGGTGGCGTCTCGGTGCACGCGCATGTGCTGTCACCAATCTCTGCGGGTATGCATTCACCACAAAGGCACCAATGCTTCTTTTGCTTCTTTCAATAGTTCTTTCAACGGATGAAGATAACTTAAACAATAGATATGCGCCTACCTCCTCGCGGCGGGGACGGAAACGTGAGGAGTCATCTCGGTTACACCGTGCTGTCCTAAGGCAATAAGACAGAAACAGAGAAAAACAGAGAAAGCTTGAAATGACAAAGTTGAAGTCAATGTAGCCATAAGGGCTAAAAGGAAATAGAAAACAAATAGTTCCTTTCCGAAATTCTTAGTAGGGGACTCATGTATTATAGTCTGTGTGTAAACCGACACTTTTCATCCTAGTTATCTCAGAAAGGTTTAAAGTGGTGTCGTGTGTTGCGGGTAGATCTATTACCTTTATCTTAGACTCAGTAAATATTCCGCTAATTATTGAGTGAATGATATGAACAAATTGATCTCACGTTTTTCATCGATTTTAAAACAACTGGATTGTCATCTTTTTAAAACTGTTAAACAGGTTGGATTTAAAAAAAAGGTTTTTTGTGCGAAACGAAATGATTTTATTTTTAACTCAAGAGTGGGTGTCGTATTTTGTGAGAATCAGCACGCGCGGACTATGGGACCGCATTGAAGATAAGTCACAATTTCAATTGTTTTTCTGTTCATATGTAGACTTTTCTTCATACGTCGAAAATGTCTTTCTTCGGGAGCAATATTATTATTACTAATGAATAAATTTTATTAAACATAATTTCGACGTGATTGATTGTGACTAAACCCAACGTGTCTAGAAACAGTATTGAGTATCAACAAATAGAAATGCAGGTTTAAAATAAAAAATGAATAGAATCGTACGTTCTTAACCTCTTGTTACTTTATCTGTAATTTCTTGGGATTCAGTCACAATTTAAAAATTATTTAATTATGTATTAATTTCTAATGGTGACCTAATTATAGTTTGAAAATTAATAATTATGAATTAGATAAATCTTTACATTGCATTTCTATATTTGCTCATGTTTGTGGACCGAACACGTATATACATTACGACAATGACCAAAATTATAATAGGATTAGGTATCTGAACATATCATAAAATGATTAACTCATTAAAGATTACAATAAACTACTCAGCAGGATCGAGAATGAGAACCGTTGAAAAACCTAACAATATTATGAACTTGTTTGTCCGGGACAAATCGTATCTCAGAAGACAGAACAGACCAACTTGATCATACTAGAGAATATAGTTTGTACCTTGCCTTCCCGTATTGCTTTCGAACTCGCGCCAAATGTTGGGATTGTCTGTGGCGCTGTGGTGAGAATGTGAACTATTTTAGATTGCAGTACCTCAAAGTTGGCGCAAGAAAGCACTAGTGTCATCCCTATCCAGGGCCTCGGCACTGCATAGGCGGCTATGGTCTACTTACGGTTGCTGAAGTTATTATTCAGATAGCGTTAGTGTAGTCAGAAATTGCCTGTAATAGTGTATTTGGCGTCCGCTAGATCGCTCTTATTCAACACCAGTTTAGATTCGAAAGCAACGGTGGCAACGGCTATCACCCGGCATGCCCGGCATCTTGCTGCCAGTCCCTTGGTTTGTCGCTAGAATCAAACTCTTTTGCGACGTAGTTCGTCCTCCGACCACCCTACCCAAGAAAGCGCTACAAAGATTCCCAAATTGTGGGGGTGCTTTCTTCGATATTTATTTGTTATATGGGGAAATCTTATGTAACGATAGTCAGTAATGTGAGATCAAATAGGTCTTGAGACAGAACGCGGACAAAAAGTTTATATTGAGTCTGGCCGCGGAAGCCTGCGTTTGCATCTAACAAGGTTAAACTACGGTCTGTGAGACCAAGCACGCCCATTCGATTGAAGACATTGGAAAAGACACGAGTGTATATGTGCTGTAGGTCTGTTCCACAAAGCCGTTTCCATCAGTGGCAGCATGTTCGCTCCATGGGCTCTGCCCAGGAACCCTGACCTTCAGCGGAACCGCTTGGTACAGCGTGCTGGTTGCGGTGGCCCAGGAACGAGACCGGAGGCCGTGGCAGCGTGTCTGCGCACGATGTCTGCGCCCGATTTGGTGCGCGTAGCAGGAGACGTCAATCTCATGAAAGTGAGTACCTAGGTTGTTGTGCCAATAGAGAATGGAATCATAGACACGTCTACGAGTCATTTTTAAGTAAGAACCGTTTTATAATGTGAGATATTTATGAACATAACTTTTACTAGAAATGAAAATATGAACTTATGTTTTACTTTTCAACATAGTCACCATTAATATCTAAACACGTGTTAAGTCGTGGCACAAGCTTTTGAATACATCAAATAACTCAGCTGCTTGTCCATTAAACCAATCAGTTACAATTTCTTTCAACAGATCTTTCTCTAAGCATTTTCCACCCTGAAGTTTTGGGAATATATGAACATCTGATGCTGTTAAATCAGAGATAAAGCTCAATAGTGAAACGCCGGTTGTGACGAATATCCTCATCAACCCTGTGTGTTATTTTTTCATTCATGACAGTAGGTCGTCCGGATCGTTCTTCATCATAACATTTGTCCTTCGTTCATTAAAAAGGTTGCAACTCTTACGCAATTGCGATCATTTATTTCACCTTCCCCATAAAATTCAACAAGTTGCTGGTGAATTTTAGCAGGACGAACTTTTCTTGCGTTTAAAAACCGAACTATGGATCGCACTTTACAATCGGCGCGATTCATTATCGACATGGCGACGAAGCAGTAATACGCCACAATCAACTCAAGCAGAGACACAATACGTACTGTCGAAGTAGAAGGGGATTGGTCGGGAGTGGCCAACCTGGAACAGATGTCACGTGACAAGCTACACGGACACTTCTTTTGTGGGGTTTTACGGCTCATGCCGAAATCAAAGATCATTGGAACCCGAAAAACTTGTACAGGAAGGGAAAATGCAGTTACGCACTAGGGAGAGCCAACATGACTCTTCCCGCGTGTGGGACTCGCCGAATGACTCAACCATACCTACTAAAATCCCTCCTGATTTACAACATACCAAATCATATCTCAAAACAAAATATCAAAACATCAAATGAGGGGGGGGGGCATAACATAAGGAGGGACAAAAATAAGGGAAGACAAAAAATGAGGGATGAAAAAAGAGGAAAATGAAAGATACCCTAGCCTTAAGAGCGTCGGGATCGAAAAGAACAAGAGGTGATTAAGGAAGGTCAGAAAAGATAAAGAAAGGAACCTGGCACAAGTAAGTGGAAGCAATGCCAGACTCAGCTCGGGACCCCGTGTTTGCCAAATACGTACTTACTAGATGTAAGTCCCCTGGGGGGCTACGCGGACACGTTTAGCAAACGGTTCTTACTTTAAAAATGACCCTCGTATAATATATGCTTATGTCGAGTTTAAAATATTCCTTACCGTTCAACCGGTAACCGATAGCCGTGTAGAAGAAATAACTCCTTCGCTCTTTACGTCCTGCTGAGCGGATCTCCCACTCGGCGAACAAGGTGAACTTTTCAGTTGGGTATCTATCACTTACCCCAGACCGATGTTTATTTCAAGTACCTTATTTTACCGGGTAAACCAACATCTCTCTCCTTTCCAATTCATACGCCCGAACATTAGGTTAGGTGGAAGAGCAATGCCTTGCCACATCATACTTGTAAATAATATTTTAAATAAAAATGAACAAATCAATATAATAATAAAAAATAATAAATGTATTGTCAAAAAACAGTACAAACTACTGTCCGACCACGTGGAGGACAATAAACTAATTTACTCTCCGGAAGCAAGCAAGGGACCATCCCATCATTTCCGATCAAGGGCCCTAAGGCAGACGCGGATTCAAAAATTTCAGCAAAAGTTCCTAGATAAGATAAAAAGTTAGCTGCCAGTAATAATACATATATTATGTCAATATGTTTGTAATTTAACGTAAATATGTTTGTAAATTTACATGTACAAGTTATTAACGAACTGTAGATTATTCTGAGTATAGTGTTTAAAAATCATAAGAATTGAAATAACATTAAATTCACGATTTATTGTTACAATAAACACGCCCCTAGACAGNATCCGCCTCTAACAGAAGGAAAAACGGAGAAAAACCCGGGCCAGGATGGGGCTACAGAATTTATGTACACAACCGTGCCAAAGTTGAGGACTCATAAAACTAAATTAATATGAGCCATAAGACAACACGATCATGCAAGAAAATAGTTTTTGAAATTGGTATAAATTGTTTAAAAAGTACTACAGCAATGGCGTGGTAAAGTACAAGACGAATTTAACTTTTATTAAAATCAATAAATTCTTTTACATTGTA
>NNCF01128324.1:1007232-1045372 GCA_002313205.1 Laupala kohalensis | reverse complement strand
TCTCTGCATCCCAGTTCTTGGTAATTCTGCGCTAACGACCATTCAGACGTGATTGCAGAGCATGTCTAACAGGATTTTCTTTCTCGGCGAAATCGCCTAACCGGTTCCCTCGGTAGAACCATTTGGCAAGTAGTGGAAAAAATACAGACATTTATCTTCTTATTTTTGCTTTATCTCTATTAAAAATGGCCATTAAGTGACCATGTGTTAACGCCAAATGCCCATTCATGTTATGTGGCCACCAATGGTTGTTTGGCGATAACAGATGGCCACCCCTAAGGCCATTATTACTTGATATCCTAGCAATGAAGTCATACTTTTCACTCCAGGAATACTCATATCATAAATACTGAGATAAGATACGTGTACTCTGTTGGAGCCTCACAAATTGTCTTCCAGGTAGCGTTATTCGTGTCTCTGTACTCTATTTGTGCAGCATTAATATCGGACGATCCTGTATAGACGAACTGTGATTCAATCGATGTTTCCGTCAACTCCGCAATTTGCGTTCTCAGACAATTACTCGGTCGTTCTTTAACACTCATTTTCATGCCCCGTAGATCTTGTCGCATAATTCATACCCTTAATTGTCATTTAAAAGTGTTTTTTGTATCTGGATTACTTCCAAGTTCCTGGAGTAGTCCCAAATCTCGGCCAAATATCTCCTTCCTGTATTGAAGACCAGAAAGCCGAATCTAACATGGACGTTTCACAGCTGGACTGTGACATAAATAGCACCATCTGGCTCCATTAATTCGTGCTTAAGGAACGAATCCTAATTCAGAGTCACTAGATCAACCAATTGAACCTAATCTATATTCTGTATGAAAATATGAATGTTTACTGTTATGTAGCTTTAAGTCTATTTTATTTAGCTGAATAATATCCCCCCACATATTCTAGTTGTAGGTAGGTTTCACTTGGTTTTCATATGTAGCATTAACAATTTTAGCAGGAGCAGTTATGAATAGTACATGATGATATTATACAATGGATCATTACGTAACTCATGTACAATTCCCTTACGAATTTGTGTATTACTTACAGTACGAATCAGTGATTTTATTTGTCTGGTACCAAGAATTCAAATTACGTCGTTTTAAAATAAATGAGTGTAGTGACGTCTTTTCTTGATGTAATTTTTATGTGCTGTTATCTCGGAAAGGGAAATATGAAAAATGAAATAATGGGGAATTGTGACACACCTTTTAATGATCTGACGCACTACACTTAATTTGTGTAATTTGCTGCGTCCGGTTACACAGAAAGCGAATGAATAAATCTAGGTTACATTTACGTATTAATGTAGAATATATAGTAATAACAATAATGTCGCGGATGGGAGAAACAATAATAATAAATATATATATTTTAAGGCTGTTACGAACTGCTTATGTCCACGTGGAGGACAATAAACTAATTTACTCTCCGCAAGCAAGCAAGGGATCAACGCATCAATTCCTGTCAAGTACCCTAAGGCCGAGGCGGATTTAACATTTTAGCACTCTCATAAGATAAATATAAAAACAGTTCGGCACGTGTTGTAATATTAACAGAATACCAACGACTTTGAATAAAATAAAACACAAAAAAATTATATCACAAATATGTATAATTATGAAACTGTAGATTATCCGGAAAATATTGTTTATAAATCGTAGCTATTAAAATACCTCTAAATTCGATATTAATTATTTGAATAGACGCCACCCTTAGACAAGAACCCAGAGATCCGCTATGAAAAAAAACAACAACAAAACTCCGCGTCCACCCGAATGAAAGTCGGAGAAAGACAGTGTGTATGATTATTTGGATTCCGAGCAAAGGGCAATAGAGGGCAAGGGCACTCGTGCAATCGGAGGGAGGGAGGGAGGAAGTGTGCTGACCTCCTTGTAAGACTTGAGTTCTTTCGATCGAGAGCACTTCCGCAATCAGTGTGTCGGATTCGACTCACAACTCACGGATCACATGTCCATTTATCCTTCGGAAACGAGGTTTCAATGCTTAACGCATGGCTTCTGATTGCTTTCTCTGGATCGGTGGTTCATTTGCGTCTTGCTTCATTCGCTTCATTCGAGTCTTCTCTTAAGTAGAACAGATATTGTTTTCACTCATGTTCTCGTTTTCGTCTTCCTTTGCTATAGTGAATAGCACGAGGCACAGGAGAAGGCTTTACGCTCGTGGCAAAAGAACAGAAAAAAGACATTTCCAGCTAAAACTGTCATTAGTATTGTTGGAGGAATTGGTCTCATGTTGACAGATTGATGTTCATAACAAGCAGTAAAATATTTTGTCATTATGTCATTATTTATTGGTGCAAAAGGTCTATTCATGGCGGCCATCTTCACTATTACACAAAATTTTTACAAAATATAAATTAAAAAATTAATATAAATTGGAACATTCTAAAAACCATCTACTCCTTTCTTCTTTGACAAGTTAATAATTTTCAATATAATTTTCTCATTTCCTGTTATTATTTCATTTTTTGTCATTTATGTTATTCATATCATTTGCCCCGTGCTCGCCAAACACGTACTTACTAGATGTAAGTCCCCTGGGAGGGGTGGGGGTTATATGTGTTTTTTATATATGTATTTTATAGAAAATACAAAATATATCTGAAGAGGGGGAAAAACATCCCCGAAACTTTATGTAAAAGAATGAACTATTAAAGTGTTTGTACGTTATTAATACATGTTGTCGTAAATAAGGGCATTGCCAAATAATATAATAAGTGAAAGACAACATTACTCTTATCTAATGAAACATATATTTGTTACGTTGGTCACAAGATCTTTAATATTTTTACTTCGTATTTGCGGGATGTTGGCAATATTATCAAAGAATGATAAATTATGAGGCGAATGATAAATTATGAACAACATAATGACGCCCCGAGGGGTATTGTAATCTGGCATATGTTTTACAATCTTAGGAACCACGAGAAGAATTACAAGATCGGTTCCAAAAACGGTTTCGAAATTGAAGACCATTTTTTATATACAAGATCATCAAGTAAGTTTACGAAGAAGATACGAGTAAATCCTAATTTAGACGAAGTGCGGAAGCAATCGGCCTGGGAAAAGATCGCATTGCCAATGGAATCGAAGCTGTTGGTTGGTTGCCTCAAGTCACGCTGCCGCGCCGCGCTGCCACCTAATCATTCTCCAATCCCCAGCTCTTCGTGTCTGCTTTACTCGCAATGGATCCTGGGAGCGAGCGCATCGGTCACGTGGTTCCCAGGGTGATTCCCAGGTCACGTGATTTAGGAGGCGATCGGGATGGGTGGCTTTGGAATCTGTTTTGCGGTGAAGGAATTACTGCACAGAAGCTGCCAGTTGGTAGAATGGAGAGAGGGAGATTATATCTGAGGAATTCAGACGCCTTCTTTGCATCTGGATTAGATGTGAATTCAAACATGGATCTATTGAAGTAGTTTGAATACTCGGCATTATTTAATTAAAATATTCCACGAATAATTGCTAAAATTTTTTAAAGGTATTATGTGAAATTTATTGGGACAAAACCATATTAAACAGTTGTATTCAACGTTTCTGAAGTGTCCTGTCTTCTTTCACATTATTCTTAAGCTTTATAGTTTCAAAATCTTCTGTCAATTACAAATGATGTTTCGATTTCTGAATAGAAATATTTATTGTCGAAAAAAAATATTTTTCTTGATTTTTACTTCCATGCTGTCCGTACTCCTTTATTTCTGCCCTCGTAATACTGTCCATCCCTATGCCGTGGAATTGATTAGGTAACACTTCAGTCCGTCTTCTATCATACGGATGTTATATGTTTCTCAAATATTTCTCTGGTGGCTCAGGTGGTAGTGTTCTTGCTCTCCACCAAGTCATCCCGGGTTCGATTCCCAGTGGGGCTAGAAAACTTTGTAGCTTTTACATAAATGCTTCCAGTTCATATAGCTGTGACTACTGAAAAGCGAACCCTCCTCCTTCTATCCACTTCCTACTACTCCTAGTATCATTAACTCTTATTCCTACTAACCCCTCCACGTGGGCCAAGTTGTTGTTAAAAACAAAGAAACCAGTTCCCCTACGTACTATAGCCTACTACCCAACTCCTTCCTCCTATCGTTCAATGTAAACGGCACGTTATCTCTCCCAATAGAAAAAAGAAATATTTCGTAGTTCTTTCACTATTAATTAAATCTTGGCTCATTTGTGTTGTAATTATCTTTCCATAAACGATTGATTATTATTCCTCATTGTAGTGTATGAATATCTCTCTTTCCGTGATTCTTCCCTGCAGCCGTGCGCAGCGTGTGAAGCGCCAACGCACCCTTCAATCCCGACGCGCTCCATTGTATGCTCTGCGTAGCAGCTATTTACGAGCGCGCAGGCGGCACTTAAACGCCTCCGTTTATTTGCTGCGACGACGACGACTCCGCTGCCGGACGCTGCTGCTGTCTCTGATAGAGATGCTCCGTCCGTGACAGCTCATAAGCAAAACACCCGGCGCGCCGCCCAAGTAGAAATCTTTCCTTCTTCCTTCGCTTCGACCGTATCATTTACGAAGTTGTCTTTATGGCACACGGCGCCCTGGAGCGAGAAGTTTCATAAACTCTAATTTCTGCAAAAACATTTCCGCTTATTGACTGTTTCAATAAATAAATAAATAAACTTTATTGTCAAAAAAGCAGTTACAAACTGCGTAAGACCACGTGGAGGACAATAAACTAATTTACTCCCCGGAAGCAAGCGAGGGACGTATTCCATCAATTCCGATCAAGGGCCCAAAGGCAGGTGGATGTAACGTTTCAGTACACTCCTAACAATAAAAATAGTTCGGTACGTGTTATAAAATTAACATAATACTGACAAATATTGTATTTCATAAAACATAGAAAAGTCATTTCACAAGTACGTATTATTATTTAGCTATAAATCATTCGGAAAGTATTGTTGATAAATCGAAACTATTAAATAACACTAAATTTGCTAATAATTATTTCAATTGATGCCATCTCTAGACAAGAGCCTAGCGAGTCTTTATAAACAATCCGCCTCTACCCGAAGAAAAACCGGAGAAAAACCCGGGCAAGGATGAGGCAACAGAATTCAAGTACACAACCGTACCAGGGTTGAGTATATATACAACTGAATTTATATGAATAATAAGACATAATCCTAGAATGCAAGAAAATAGTTTTGAAATTGTACTTTACCAGAAAATCCGACAGGAATATCATAGTGTTATCTCGTATTTATCATATAATGACCCTTGAAAATAACATTTGATAAATATTTTGCAGGTATTTTGACAATGGGGTCACTATTTTATTACTGTATTAGGAGGGAGGTTGCATGTCAGAATTTGCCCCGAGGCGCAGAAATCTAAAATCCGCCTCTGCTTAAGGACCCATGTTCGGAATTGATGGAATGGTGCCTTGTCGCTTCCAGAGGATAAATTATTTTGGAGTCCTGCATGTGATCATACGNGATAAAAAGTTAGCTGCGAGTTATAATACTAATAGAATGTCAATATGTTTGTAATTTTAAGCAAAAAATTACATGTAAGTTATCATACGCAGTTTGTGAGTGCTGTTTTGACAACAAATTTATTTATTTATGTACATAATGTGTTAAATAAATAAATTCAATTACATTAAATTGAAAAACTAATAAAAAGTTAAGAAAACAATAGATGAGTTATAACAAATACCCTGGGCAAAGAGCACAAAAGGGAGAAAAACTTATTAGTGTTAGCATTTTTACCTCGTGGCTACGGTGTCAGCTTGACCGCTCGTTACCAAGTCATCCCGGGTTCAAGTCTGGGGTGGGGCAAGATAAAATTTGTAGCTTTCCATTTCCATGTTTCAGTTTAAATAGCTGTGATGTATTAAAAGTTCACCCTCTGCGGGTAACAACCGTAGTTATACTCGGATACAGCAATCTGGATCCTATCTAGACGCTGTTCCTCCGATCTCGGTAAAATTCACGATGTGTCTAGTGAGTAAACTCACACAAAAATTGAACTTTACTGACACTCGTCATTCGTGGTCCTTAGCTGGCCGAAACGCGAAACATACATGAGCTTTTTTTCTATCACTAAGAGATGAATATAAAAATTTTCAAGGGGCCTTGCCTATTTTTTTCTGATAAAGTTTTTCATAGTATCGATACCAGTTTTATAATTTTCATTTTGTAACTCCATCTACAAGAGGAAAAACCGATTCTACTCAGTATACTTTGTTCCACAATGACGAAATATAAATTAAGTCCAAATAAAACAATATCAATTTGCAAAGGGGTGTAAGCTAAATTAGTCCAGTTTTTGGTCCATGAATGGCAGTTCCGAAGGTACACTTTAAAAGGAACGGAGAGTAAATAAATTTGAGTAGTAAATTCTATTGCAAAGTCTTCAATATACGTGACAAATATAAAAAGGGCGTATATTAAGCCATATAATGACTATTTAAGAAATATGACGTAAAAAAATTGATAGTTCGTGAATATCGATGAATATCCATTGTTAGGTATAGATTTGGTAGTAAATCAAATATGTATCAACACCACGTATCACTCGGCAGAACTCAGCAATTGGTTGCGTCTGCTGCAGCGACGAAGGTATCTTGGCGTCCGAGATTCGAACCTCGGTTTCTGGAAGCGCCTGTGCTGCTCCCGGTGACCAGTATGGGAGGCAGAGAAATTCCGTGAAAGCGCCCACGTCCGGAACCAATCGCATCCGCGTATTCTGCGCGTTGCTCCGACGCATTGCGGTCACGACTACACGGCTCCTGTCCGGAGAACGCTATTGTGCGCTGCAGGAGAGAAGGTATTTTTTTTGTCATTTATTTGATTTGATACCTATTGTACAACATTAGAACGGGTATGGTAGGCCCGGGACCCTGGTCGGAAAATCGATTTTCGTTCAAACAGAGCCTACAATTTCATCACGTCATTTACGAATAAACAAGGAAATCAGATCACATAGCAACTCATTTTATTGTACTGTATATACAAACATACACAAACGAACACGAAAAAATGTATTCATAGAAAAATAGACTCGGAAAAAGAGAGGGGAATAAACTGGCAAACACCCTCCCCCATTCTGCCTGGCGCAATATGAACACATTGCACACACAACGTCGCGTCATCTCGTTTTACTTTCCAGGAGCTTCCCAGTAAACAATCAATGTTTGAGTCAGTACTTTTGCCAGCTATTGTGCGCTGAACCAGACAGATGAAAACTGTTCCACGGGTTATGCCGGTTCATCCGAGACCGGTTAAGAGTAGTTCTACTCTATTAAGTAGCCCGTGTTGTCCAGTAATTTTCTATTAAAAATAAGGTAGACAAACGTATCCCACGCTTATCTAAATAGTTTAAACATCTGCAGATGAATAACTAATGCTGTATTTCTCCGTATTTGTATTCTATATGTGTATCTTCTAAAGCTGGGCGTAATCTACCAGTGCTTCAGTGAAAATTTGGTTGTCATGGTATCCCCTATCGACTCACGCATTACTACTGACCTCTCGTACAGGACACTCCTGTACTCGTGATCAGGCATCGTTTGATCGCATCTCATCTGCGCAGTAAGGACCAATTTTTTAATAATATTTTTTGTTCTTGTGAATATTAATCATACTTTTTACTTCGCTGGCAAGAATCCTTAAGAACATTACTTCAAATTTGCAGATCAATTCATAATTTTTTTTTAAATTTAGATATTAGAGATACTCCGTTGAGTTCATTTTAATTATGATACATTCATCGAGTTATTCATGTTCATAACTCACTTGCATATCTTGTCTTTTTAGAAAAAATGTTTACACCATCTTGACTCTTAAGTTATCTTTATCCCAATGTTTAATACTTTTCGTAAAAAACTTAAATCAATTCTTTGTATTACTAATGATGGTCACCATAACTCTCACTATTGCATACATGTTAGAACATTTGAAATGTAACATTCAATTGTAAACAGTGGCGGATCTATGGAGCGGATCTTGCTACAATCCCCCTTATTGGACTTGAATTCTTAACAGATAAAATTGAAGTTGATAAATGGCATACTGTGTTACCATATTAATAATTGTTATTTTTTATAATATTTATTGTTATTAATAATAACACCAGATTAATAAAATTAATAATACCATTACTTCAATAAATAATAACTTTAATATATAATTGTTATTGTTATTAATAATACCATATTGTTAATTATTTATTTGTGCATTTTATTTAAAGGCATTATTTATAAAATTTGTGTTGTAAAACCATAATTTTAAAAAAAAAATTTCCCCGGTTACCCTCCCCCCTTGATCGCGGTCTAGATCCGCCAAAAGTAGATACCTAACGTATTACACAATATGAATCAAAGTATTTTTCAATATCGGTAAATAAATTATTTTCCAATTTAATCTCTTATGATTGTGAATAATATTAAAACATATGTTCTTCTCTTGTGATATCAACTCTAAACAATGAGTGAATTACCAAACCCTCAGCACCTCTGTCAAACTCGGGGTAGAAAATTCACGTGTATAGTAAAGTGAGTGAATGAAATGGTGAGAGCGTGTTCCCGCCAAATCTGAGCTCTTCGGACACCATCCCGTGTTCCGACCCATTAGGACAAGAATGCGCGTCGGAGTGTTCGCTTATCGGTTAGTGTTTCTGGTCGCGAGGAGCGGATAAAGCACGGGTGGCATCTGCTTGTCCTACGTGAAGGCTTGTGCCACGGCTGGATGCGCTCTGCAGGTGACCCCCGTACGGCTTCCTTCGGGAATCTAAAAGCGATCCTTGCGGTACCCCACTGGACATTTCTTCTCAGGGGAGAAACGAGAGAGAGAAAGTGAAGGATAAAATAAGTTTATTAGTGGGACTAATCACTTGAATTATTTACAATGTTTCATATGTAAAACGAAATAAAATTTCGTTCTATGACTAATGATAGTCACCATTATGACTGTCACGAAAATACACAACTACTTCTCTGGCATTGCTTGCATGTTAGAACATTTGAAATATAAAGAAGAATGATACATGAAATAAAACGAATGTTTGATTAATAACCACTATTTAATTAAAATTTCGAAATAAGTCATTAAAATAAGTAATTAAAATTGTCGCGGTAGTTTTATGGTTGCGTTGTCTGCTTATATTAATTTGTTTTCGTCCAATAATTCGTCGATAATAAGCTGTACCAAACTATAGATACCAAATTTTTGTAACCTTAAGTTATCTTATGTTGCCTTAGAATACCGAGAACAAAGACGTAGTTTTCATCTCATCATTTCATCCTCTGACAATCCATTGAAAATAGTTTTGCTACTAATTTTTTTAAAACACATTCTTGGATAAATTTTTGTACAGATGCATGTGATATTAACTCCACTTGCAGTGCTTGGAGGGTGGATCGAGTAGTCTCCCAGTACTGTTTCCGGTCCCATGCCCGGATGCAGGAGGAGGGTTAGGACGTCAGACCAGCGACCTGTCCCCTATGAAAAAGTCCACTGCTAAAAATCCCACCAATCTGCCTCCGAAAAGTGTCAAGGACAGACAACAGACCGTGCTAAGAAACAAGGTTATGAATATTCTTACTTGGAATGTTCTTACCCTACTGCAACCAGGAAAAATGAATGAATTGGCGAACAGGTTGACAAACTTAAACTAGATACTGTTACATTGCAGGAAATAAGATGAAAGGAAAATGGAATTATTAATAAGAAAGAATTTACTCCGTATTACAGTGACACAAAAACCACATCAGATCAAGCGGGTACAGGTTTTTTTTGTTTAAAAAAACATCTTCAAAAACATGTCATCAGTTTTGCTCCTCGTAATGAAAGAATGTGTAAATTACGTGTTAAAGGAAAATATAATAACATATCATTAATCAGTGTATATGCTCCCACGTAAGAGAAAGAAATAGAATATAAAGAGAAGTTTTATGAAGAACTGCAACAAGTACTAGAAAATGTTCCCAGAAGAGACACTATTTTAATTCTAGGAGATCTGAACGCGCAATTAGTGAAGGAAAAGACCTATAGCAAAGTAACTGGCAGACACACTTTGCATGATATATCAAACAACAGTGGAGAACTCCTATGAGGATTTGCATTAGAACATAACTTCACGATAATGAGCACACAAGTCAAGCATAAGAGAATTCACCTAGGAACATGGAATGCTCCCGGACAAACAGTGGTGAACCAAATTGATCACGACTTGATCGACAGCACCAAAAAGACGTCATAAGTGATGTGAGAGCCATAAGAGACCCAAATATTTATTCAGATCACTATTTAGTGCAAACTGTTCTTCACCTAAATCTTCCTGCGGTATGTGAGAAGATAATATCGTATGTAAGCAATTGGAATAAAACCAGCTTGTCTAATCCCAAGGAATATCAAAGAATATCGCTCCGAACAATACAGGAAACTTAAAGATCTCCATGTTGCAGAAGATGTGAATGAAGAATGGAATAACATTAAAAAACAGTTAATGATATTGCTAATAAAACAATTGGGAAGCAAAAACCTGTTAGGAGTGAATGGTGGGACAATGAATGCAGACAAATAATACAGGAGAAAAATGAGACAAGATCTAGATATAAACAAGCTAAAACTAGAGCTACCTATGAGTTGTATAAATTTAAAAGATTGCAGTTCAACAAAACCTGTAAAGCAAAGAAGAGAGATTGGATAAATAATAAAATCAACCAAGTGAAAGAGAGCTAGAGAACAAAAGAGACGAGGAAGTTTTTTAAGGAAGTCAAGGAACTACAAAAGAAAAAAATCAAGTGTGTCTACCCTATGTAAGGACGAATAAGGAAATATTATCTTTCAAAAACCTGCAGTACTGGAAAGGCGGAAAGATTATTTTAAAAATAATATAAACATAACAACTGCAGGTACAAAAGACGTTTTACCCCCTTGCCCAGAAGGATTATTAGAACTAGAGCATGAACTGGACCCTCCCTCATGTAACGAAGTATATTATATAATTCTGAATTTAAAATCTGGTAAAGCTGTCGGTTCAGACATTATTCCCACAGAGCTGATAAAAAGCGGAGTCAGGACACTTGGTCAAAGATTATATGGATTAATTCTAAATGTATGGGAAAAGGAACGAATACCAACTAAATCGAATGAAGGGATTACATGTCCAATGTTTAAGAAAGGTGATAGGCTGGACTGTGAAAACTACAGGCCAATCACTTTTTTGAACATTCCCTACAAGATTTTTGCAATTTTGCTGAATAAGAGGCTTCCCTGCATTGTTGAATGTCAACTTGATGAAACCGAGACAGGATTTAGACCAAATAAATCAACAATAGATAACATGAATGACTTTATGATCAGACAAATGTTTGAAAAATGCCATGAATATAGCATTGACCTCTACAATATTTTTGTGGACTGTACTAGAGCCTTTGACTCAATTAAAAGAGATAAAATACCTGATAATCTATATCTAAATAAAATTCTACCTAAGCTTGTACCACTAATTATGCTAACATTAACAAGTAACAAAGTAAGAGTAAAAGTTAATAATGAGCTCAGCGACCAGTTTGATGTGTTATCTGGTGTCAAGCAAACGGATCCTCTATCTGCAACCGTCTTTAACGTAGTAATAGACACAGTCTTGAAACATATGGACACAAGAGGGAACATTTCCACACGTTTAAAGCAAATCATTATATATGCAAATAATGTATTAATAACCGCAAGGATCAAACAGTAATTAACAGAAATGTACCATCATCTCAAATTATTATCTGCACCTCTCGGCCTTGTAGTAAATGAAAATAAAACGAAATTTCTGCAATGCTCCCGTAAAACCAAAAGGACTAAAAATCTCAAAGTGAACAACACTCAAATAGAAGCAGTTAACTCATTCAAATTTCTTGGATTCATAGTTAATGGTATGAATGAGATTGACGAAGAAATAAAAGAAAGAATCACTCTGGCATATTTTGCGAATGCAACACTATTTAAGAGCAAACTAGTAACCAAAATGAAATTAAAACTATAAGGCCCATAATAACATATGGTAGTGAAACATGGGTGTTAAGAGATGCAAATAAGGAAAAAATTAGTGTTTGAAAGGAACATAGTCAGGAAGATATTTGGTTCTACAAGAGAAGAAAGTGGCTTTTGGAGAATGAAAACAAATGCAGAATTAAACAAACTAATTCATATTAGAAATATAATAAATTGTATTAAATCTCAAAGATTGAGCTGGTTTGGTCATATCTGCAGAATGGGGGATAAAAACTGTTAAGGAGGTATGGGTATGGAAACCATTAGGTGTTAAACACATTTTATCTAAGTGTTGTTAGTTGAAGAGAATGTGCCTGACTGTAAAAACCTGTACTATGCCCTGATGAAGGTAACGTTCGTTTCCGAAACGTTGGCAAATAATATACAAAAAATTTGGTCAAACTACAAGAATTTTTTCTGGTAATTCTCCAATGGCTGATTACATCCTTACTGCTAATCTGTATTGTCCCGTTTTCAAACAAGGAAGGGATGAAGTGTTCGTCCAAAAGACATTTGTCGTATCACGTCCCCCCAAAATTACGGTATTCTTCCGATAATTTTTTTTCTATTTGCCATTGAACTTTACCGAACTTACTAACAACAGAGTCATTCCAAGGTTTCTTTTACTCCTAGTTTCCTCGTATCCATTTACTATCACGTCCATTGCGTCTTGTTTGTCTTCTTGCTTGCATGTCTCAGTTTTAATTGTCTCACGTTTTGTTGTCTCTGTCTTCAATCTTCCTTATCAATTAAATCCTTGACCATTCCTACTTGTGTCACATATTCCTAATATTTCTCTTACTTTTCCCTGTCGTTTATCAAATCTTTCTCCTCTTTTCCATTCCATACTCCTCTCTCTTTCATGTACCTTGTACATTTCGCTTTTTCCTTTCCATATAGTTCGCAATTCCAAAACACACGCTCCGCTGTCTCCTCTTCCCTTTCCACGTGTGCATATTCCCCCTTCTCTTCTCTACCTATTCTCTTCAAACAAGACATAAAATTTCCATGTTTTGTCATGAATTCTCAGACATATGATTTAAAATAAACCATGAGCTGCGAGGTGTTATAGCTGCCGGAGATGGGCATAAGTGAAAGCAATGCAAACATGGCCGCGAGCTCCAGCCTCCTTCCTATGAAGAGCGGCTGGCTCCTCCCTGCGCCTCCGGATAACCGCACATCGTCTTCAGTGAACCATCGCCGGTGGGGGGGGGGAGGGGAGGGGGGGAGATAATTGGAAGGCAGAGCGAGCGCAACGCAGCTTCCAATTCCAGAAGCAGCCGACCATTGCCTCGCTCTGCCGTCCACCATCACTATCAATATCTGCTTCAAGTCCACTCGCCATAAAGTAACTTGCGGAATGTCTTTGTTAGGAACGAAGCATGAAAGAGGATTCATACAACAAATCTCCATGTCTCACTGCTATTATCCTGAGAAAAGAGTTGTATTTTACTCACTGATGTACGATTGTTCTTTGTCTAAACTACTACACCATTAAATAAAGATTTTAACTGGACAAAAATCCTACAGACACGAAACTTGTCAGAAAGTTAGGTTTCGGTGTCTCATTAATGGGGAAAGAAAATCGGACACTCCAGCCTGGGGGGAGTTAAAAGGAACCGCAAAACGATTCTTTGTAAATATCTAAAAAAACAACGCAAGATATAAAAAAAGTTAAAAGTAAAAGTTGTAGCTGACAAACTTTGCAACAAATTTGGTCAGAAGTAACTTTTTCGTCAGACGCACAATAACCGAGATATGAGTGTTCAAAGTTGATACCTTTTTTTCGCAATTCTTCGTTTAAGGCTATTTTGCGAAAATATGAGAAAGTAGCATTTTTTTAAAATTTAGACTGATTTTTGTGCAGTAAATAGTACTAAATATGAGTATATAAATGTTTGTACATGTACTATCATGTATTTGGATGTAAATATTTGCAGGTGACCCCGAAACCTAACTTTCTGCCAAGTCTCATGTCTGTAGGATTTTTGTTCAGATTAAAAAAAATCAGCCTTTATTCAACGGAGTATACATGTCTCTGCTATACCTACCGTAAATTTCGTTTTAGTGACCTAGCTTTTGGTGTTTATGGTTTCCCAGTCATTTCCACAGAGCATTTTTTGGTGGTTTCTCTGGCTTCAGTGTTTGTCTCTTATTCTTCCTCAATTACGGTTTACTTTTACTTTCCATGTGAAGCATCCCTTATCCATTTTCAAACCAATCCCTGAGCATATTTAAGCCCGGAATGAAAACCTGAGAATCAATGTGTACAATATCGTCTACGTCGTTGTATTGTCTTTTATGTCTTTTATCGATTAATTGGACTAACTCCTTTTTCTCCTGAAATCTCCTTTGCTTCCTTCCTTCCTTTGCTATTCTTGAATTGCTTGTGCACCACTCGATCTATGCTGCCCAGACAAATATCGAAAGCCCTTCACGACTCTAAAGACTTAAGGAAGGAAAATGATTAAACTGCACGAGTATTCACGAAAATAAAAAAAAATCCTTTTAATTTTAACTATGAAATATTTAGGTTACTTAAAACATCCCATTAATAACGATTCCAGCAATTGGTCACTAAGCTGAATATACCAGTGTATTTGGTTTCAGATTATTAATATTAGGATATTTTCCGTATTACACTTCTTAAAATCTGTATGTAGACCCTTAGTGTTTCCTTAAAATTATTGGTTATCTTTTTGCAATAATTATTATACGCGCATTAGTGGAGCTTGATGTAACAATTTTCAGAAATTCTCTTGTAATTTATAAAATACAAATATTTTTCTAACCGTGAAAAATTTAATTGCTCAAGTCTATATCTGGTGACTAAATCCAAGTAGTACATAATTACAAATCATTACCCACGTTTTTTTTGGACACTAAAAAAAATAGTGTACAACTTACCCCATGTTTTGGGGTTGTTGTAACAGGCTCGGGGCAAGTAGAAACAATACATATTTTGGTCGTATATTTGCTAGCAAAAACGGGGTTCATTTGTTAATTACTTTTACAACACATTTAGGTTAATTAATACCATATCAGTTAGTAAAGTGTAATTTCATAATTATGATTTAAATTGACATGGTGCTTCTTGTGATAAACATTAATCATAAATAATCAACAAATATTGGTTTTTATAATAAAAAACACATTGTGCAGCATATAAAATGTTTATTTTAACTCATAGTAGTAACATAACACTTCTTAAAGAGTTAAAAGCTTTTTAATAGAAAATGACATAACTGACATAATCTACAGAGCGAAACATGACATAACTGAAAACTTTCGGCTGACATTCGTATGCTAGCACCATCTTCCAAAACTTCAACAGCCGCCAACTCGTACACATCATGGCTTCTAAGAGGCCTCTTTGAGTTTTTCTCATTCTAAAAAAACAAACAGTCAATAAAATTTGAACTATTACAAAACCTAATACAGGTACGTATTATTATACCGACATACTTACTAAAGATATATGCACAAGGGGCAAGTAGTAACATGTAAATACTTACCTCCGTTTTTTGTTACAACCCGCCCCATCAGCTCATTTTCAATATTTCTTAAATTTTCTTAAAAACTGTAAAACTTAGAATGGAATTCAATGTTCAAAATTGAAGTTAGATATTTTACCATTCAAACAACAAAAATCAAACAATCATTAACAGAATGTACGATAGTGAAAATCAAAAGTTTTGTGAGTATATTTTATACGATTCCTGGCCAAATCGGAGCACATGCGAACGTCCTCTCTCTGCGCGGTATTGCGGGGTTCTGGCGGCGCTTACGTAATACCTTGCGTTATAAGGCAGAATTTACGCCCGATATTTGAATCAACACTGTAGAAATTCCCTATTAAAATTGAGTGTTACTACTTACCCCTATTATTTTAAGCCCCCCGGTCCCCTATATATATTTAATTTTCTTAAGCCATTAAGATTCCAGAGAAACTCTTTTAAATAGATTGAAAGTAAAAACACTTTATGTCCTCCTATTTTAAGTTCTTCATTTTTCCTTTCTACATCTTCGTATTCATATCCTCCCTTTTACCTGATGAAGCAATTGAGGGAAAACTAGAAAAAATTAAAAAAACAGAAACGATGGTTGCTTAACTGAAAATAAATTAGTATTCTTTCATTATTTATTACCGTTATTATTTTAATGTACAAGAAAATCCGCCAACGTAATTCGTTCTTGTGAAGGAAATACGTGAATTCCTGTTTAGAATCGTATTCGGAACTCTGGAGAAAATGTTTACTAAATATTTTTCCCAACTGAATTATTATCGACGTTTATTATTATAATGCAACCAATGGCGGATCTAGACCGTAATCAAGGGAGGGGGGGGGGCTAACCAGGGAGCGTTTTTGTTTAAATATTATGGTTTTGCAACACAATTCTTATAAATATTACCTTTAAATAAAATGCATCAAATAAATAATTAACAATCTGATATCGTTAAAGTTGTTAATCTGGTATTATAAATTACAATATCAATTATAACTAATAACAATTATTAATCTGGAAACATTTTTACAAAATATGCGATTTATCAACTTCAATTTTATCTGTTAGGAGTTCAGGTCCAATGGGGGGGGGGTGTTCTATAGACCCCTTAGCCCCCCCCTCCACCTAGATCCGCCACAGCATGCAACAATTCATCCACACCCCTACCCTTGTCATTCACCCTGTTCTCACACCCCTACAACTCCCACGCACGTCCACAAAGCTACCATTTGTAGAGCGTCAGGTATACTTACGCGGGATGGAAATGAAAGCGAGAGAGATGAGAATCAGCCATAATGACGCGCTATTTTACGGTAGCTTCCACCAGATTGAGGCGGTGGCCCCGCCATATCAAATTACACGGCATTGCCTCGGAGGGATGGCTTTGTTTGACTAGAGACGATTCTCCTGGACGGTGCCCAGCTTTTTTATTTCGTTCCATTTTCAATCTTTGGGAAATAACATGCCACAGTGTTGGACAAAGTGTTTCTATTTCTCATTCGTTTCGTACACTATGAGAAAATTTTTTTTAGCATAATGTAATTCGTTCTATAAACAAAACTCGAAAGAAAGTTAAGAAAATTATATCGAAGAATGATAAAAACTTCAAGACATGTACTTTACATCACTCGTTTGTAGGTATGAGACAGAGAACAATTCTGCAACTCTGATCCCACAAGTATATTTAGAATCATAAGTGATATAGTCCAGATAAGAAACCCATAAAATATTTTCAAAAGCTGTAAATATAATGCATTTGAATTTTAATGTGTTGACTGAAGAACTGAAAACCATTAAAAATAGTATCCATAACATAAAAATTGCTTAAAAACCCGGATCTCTGACGATGTACGAGATAAGTCTTTGAAAAATTAGAGTCTCGTGTGGAGAAACAAGATTTCATGATCAAAGTGTTTTATGGTCCCTTGCTTGCTTCCGGAGAGTAAATTAGTTTATTATCCTCCACGTGGTCATACGCAGTTTGTACTGTTTTTTGACAATAAATTTATTATTATTAAGTTTTACTTTATACTATTTTCATGTTTTATAAGAATATTTTGTAAAATTTTATTTAAAAAAATACTGTTTATTAGTTATAAGTAATACCATCTGCACTAAAATATTTTTCACATTTTTAGCAGAATGCAGAGTGCTAATTTGTGTTGTATTTCTATATAGATTGTGATATTTGATCAAATGAAATAAGACATTTTAGTTTTTTTCGTAATCAATAAGAATAATATTTTTAGTAATCAAGAGTTTTTTCGTTTGGAGTTCAAATACGTGGATTGAAAATAACTGTAATTACGTGCAAAATACGGAACTCGAGGTTCACGAACCTGAAAGAACCCTAGACAAGAAAGATTTGCACTATTAATAGTCATGTTGAATTTGTAAATTCTGCTGAAGTGTACATTCTAGGAGATGTTAAGGGGCAAATTATTGGTCAGACAGAAAAATAAAAGAAGTAATTGATCGGAAATGTTTCCTACTGAATTTTTGTTATGAAACATTTTTTTCGAAAAACATATTGTTATCATGTTCAAAGTAAAAGCAAATTAATATAAAAAATTCAACACGTTCTAACAGGTGAACTACTCACTTGGTAAAACACACGCACAGATTACAGGAAATTTTGTCTAGATTTTTGCTGTAATTAGTATTTTTCTTTGTAACGTTCCAATTTTCTGGAATAAGCAAAAAAAACCAATGAAAGAGAAATATGTTTTTTTGTGTTTTTTTCGGTGTTTTTTCATACGTCCAGAAAGTTTTTGAAGTGAAAACGTCAAAAACCGTTTTCAATATCTTAAAATACACAGAGGACAAAAATTTCACAACTTAAACACTACTTTTAAACAAAAACTTTAAAAAAATTATCGCCGTCTGGAGGGTTAGTAATTCACTTGAGAAAACAGAAACAAATGATTGTACGTTGCAGGAAATTTTGTTTAGTTAATTATTACAAAATAATATTTTCTTCGTAGAATGCAGTCAATATAATAAACCAAAAGAACGAAAAGGGCGTGAGTTTTTAATTTCTAAGATTTTTCATATTTTTCGAATTTTCTTTAGGGGACTAAGTTGAAATGCGTATTCAGTGCCCTCAAAACCATTAAGGAGGAAAAATCACTTCTTTTTCAAAATTTTCCGGGTATACCATTTTTGGGGAACTGAAACACGACTTCAAATTCTGTTCTTTGTTAGCAATTGATTCAATATTCAAGACCAGAAGCGGCGATTGGGAATCAAAAGTGGAGGGGGGGCCAAAAAAATATTGAAAATTTTCATTAACGTGACATGTTCTGCATATTTGCTCTAAGTATGACGTAAATACTGAAATAAATCAAAGGAAAGAAATTGTTGATTACCACATGAAGGATGGTGTATTTTTTCTCATAATTCCCAGTTTTAGACGGTTAAAGTAAAATTTTCTCTTTCCTTAAAAACGTTGGGTGGGGAGAACTGCTCCCCAACACCCCCCTAAACGCAGAAACTGTTGAAGACCCGATATTTCTATTGAAATATCTGCATATTCTACGCAACAGGCAAAAGCTCACAACTCCTGGTGAAAAAACCATACCCAGAAAATAGCAGCAATTTTTTTTAGATTGGAATCTCAGGGATGGGATGTACGATTCAAGCAAGAAAATTACGTGTCAAAGAAAATTTGCGGAAGAATGTTCAGAGGTGAAAGAGCACAGTAGCGATCATTGCGGATAACTTTCCTCTTGTGTTTGCATTGGGGGTCGTTTATTGTTTACCATAACAAATTAGTGTTCGTGCTCACATGTACTACATGATATCCAGCATGCGATTTCTGGATACGCGAGGGATCTCGGTTCGTGACCTTTTTCGCAAAAATCTGCGACGATGATGGGATGGAATTAACAAGAAGATGATACGTTTTACAAAGAAAATCTTCAATGGCCACTTGGAGGGTAACAACCTACTTTGCTATCCGCAAGTCAGGAAGAGACTACCCAATCAATTCCGCTGCAAGTACTCTCAGAAGAAACAAAGAAAAAAACCAAATTAATTGGTGTTTTCATATACAACTGCACCAAATATGAATCCATAAAAGAATAATTACAATTATAAATAATAAAGAAGAATAAGTCGTGTGATCAAGTAAATAGTGATTTTAAAGAAATAAGAAATTTATATTATTATATTCCTCTCTATTCTGTTGCCCCATCCTGACCCGGGTCTTTCTCCGGTTTTCCTTCGGGTAGAGGCGGATTTTTTAAATAAAGACTTACTATGCTCCTGCCTAGAGACGGCAGCATCAATTGATATAATTATTAGCGAATTTAGTGTTATTTAATAGATACAATCTATCAACAAAACTTTCCGAATGATTTATAGTTTGATAATAATACGTACTTGTGAAATGATTTTTCTGGGTTTTATTGAATATAATATTTGTTGGTATTATGTTAATACTATAACACGTGTCGAACTATTTTTTTATCGTTAGGAGTATGTTGAAATGTTAAATCCGCCTCTGCCTTACCGCCCTTGATCGGAATTGATGGAATGGTCCCTTGCTTACTTCCGGAGAGTAAACGTGGTCATACGCAGTTTGTAACTGCTTTTTTGACAATAAAGTTTATTTATTTATTTATAACGTGAATATATACGTGGGACACTTATAATAATATAAATGTAAACTTGTTTTACTGAAATCAATAAACTAGAATTTCAATTTGAATCTTATAAGCAAAAAATATATAAATAAGAATCTTAAGCGCGAAAAAATTTCTGTTGAAAGATTATTTTACTTCAAATTGAGACTTTCTGTGGAGATTGTAACTGATGTGATTAAATTAGATATTGTGTTTGGAAGGCTTGGGTCAAAAATGATTTCGTGACGTGATACTTTTTCCCGAAGTGTAGATGAAGAGTTTTATGAAAAATTTACACATTACAAATATAGCCTAGGTAAGTGTTTTATTATTATCGGAGCATGCTTCCTATAGCTTAGTGTATGTTTAGTGGATATATCTGCAAGAATTATTATGTATAAATATATTATTGTGTCATTTTATAAAATATTTTGTAATTATTTTAGAAACACCGGAGATAATGACTAATCAATAGAAACTATGATACAACATTAATACCCAAGCATCATTTCAAAAATATGATTAACTTACATAGAATCAACACATAACATATTTCACAACTTACAAAAATACAATTCACTTTCTACCGGATTTTCTGTTGTGCGTGAAAATTTGGACCCACCGGTGGCGTAGGTGGTAGTGTGGTCGCTCGTAACCGAATGAACCCGGGTTCGATTCCCGATAGGGCGAAGGGAAAATTTGTAGCTTTTCACATTAATGACCGAGTTCATTTAGAGCTCTGGCTACTGAANTGGCTACTGAAAAGCTAACCTTCCTTCCTCTATCCAGCTCCTCCTAATATCTAATATCTATATTACTAACTACTTCTACTAACCCCTCCACGTGGACCCAGTTGTTGGTAAACCCAGCTAACCGGCCCACCTACTAACAATAATCCCTACCACCCAACTCCTAACTCCTATTGCTCCATGTAGATAAGCTTCAATAGCACTAAGCTACATTTCCATTTACAAATACATCATCATCAAAATTTGGACCCTCACTGTGCATTTTATCAGGAGGCAGAGGAAGCAATTACCTCCTCACAAATCTTCGTTTCCCAGAGATATCACGGGAAATATAAAAATATTCCCAAAGCTGCACTCCACCTGGATCTCAAATTAACTTCCATAATAAAGTCCCGTTTGGTTCGTTTTCCAGTCCAGTGAAGAACCACGGCTCCCCTGCGTTTCGTATCTTGCCCCTATTTCGCAGCCGATGACTTGGGCGCCTAATGGACTTGACCTTGTGTGAACGGCGGAGGAGAAGACCGAATCTCTCCCAGTGGAGTTCGCTGCATCTGGTTCACCTGAGCGCACTCAAGAACCCCGTGGCGCTAATCTCGTGGCTCTTCCGCCAGCCACCTGCCGCAAAGACTGAGGACCAGAGACTGAAGCGGAGTTGCGAGATTGTTAGCGAATTTTGCTGAGAAAGAAATCCTTTGGAAAAAAATATTTTCAAAGAAAATTATATTTCACTTAAGACTAGTTTGTAAGTTTAACTAACAATTTACTTTACTTTCCAATACTATCGAATTCATACACTTCCAAAACAAAACTTTTATGTTTTAATTGTTTTTTTAATGATAAGAAGCAATATTAAGGGTGCGTTAAATTATCTTCTTATTTTAATCGTGCTAGCAGGACCCAAAACTACACATTAGAGTGTTATTTTTTTTATCACTTTTNCACATATATATATATATATATATATATATATATATATATATATATATATATATATATATATATATATATATATATATATATATATACACGTGTGTGTGTTTTCGAGATCAACATTGTAAAATTAAAAAAATAAATCAAATTTATCACAGATGAAAAAAAAATGACAGAAAATCATTTGACGATATTCCATATCTAATATCTTCTTGGGGTGTTTAATCCCTATTCTTCCATTTGAGCCTGCGTTACATCCCTTCTTTCTTTCTTTCATTCTTTGACTCACTTAGATTCTAAGCGTATCCCATGTACCAACAATAATATGTTGTTCTTTATATCTATGTTCCAGTACTTTTCGTATGGGAAAAACTCCGTGGATATTTCCTATTTCCAACGTGATGTAGAAAAATGGTTGTTAATAAAATTGTGATTTTTCACTCCATTGTGTTACGAACAACACCATGAAACTTAATTATAGTTTCATTGTATTAATCACTCCAACTTCGTGTCCATTTTGTTATATGATTTTTATTCAAAGACCTACGACCATATCGTGATGAAGTATATAAGAAATTAAACATGATGAATTCACATTATAAAATTATTAAAAAAGATGCTGATACAAACTGAGTATGACCACTTGCAGGAGAATAAACTAATTTACTCTCCGGAAGCAAGCAAGGGACCATCCCATCAATTCCGATCAAGGGCCCTCAGACAGAGGCGGATTTAACTTTTCAGCACACACAATGAAAATAGTTCAATATGTGTTATAATATAAAGAGAATACTAACAAATTTGTATTTAATAAAATACAAAAAATATGGTTCAAAAGTAGATTGTACGAACTGTAGATTGTTTGGAATATATTGTATATAAATCGTAACTATTAAAAAAACCTCTAAATTCGAGATTAACTCGTACAATAGACCCATGCCTCTATGCAAGAGTTGGTCTGCATCCGTCTCTACCTGAAACCAGAGAAAACCGGAGAAAAACCCGTAACAAATAAAAAACAAATTAACTTGAATATAGGGATGAACTTGTTTGGAGAGCTCTGAGTGAAAGGGTGGGTGGTGCGTGGGATGAAAACGGACGCAAACGGCGCGTGAGAACAGGGCACGCATTACACGCCACGCGCCATCGCACTCAGGGTCCACCCAGCGGGGAAGGCTTTCTGGATGGATTCGAAAGTTTCCACTACGCATCACAAGCGCTTTCTGTAACAGGTGTCGAATAGTTTATCGGATGAGATAAAAGTACAAAGGAACGGACAAATTATAAACTCATTCTGATTTTTTATACAGAGTAGCTGGCCACTTGCTTAGGGGTGACATCTATTGAAACAATAAATCTCTAATTTAGTCTTATTTAATAGTTACAATTTATAAAAAAATACTTCCGAAGAGTCTATAGTTTGATAATAGTTCGTACTTCTTCAATAACATTTTTGTGTTTTATTAAATACAATATTTGTTGCTATTTTGTTAATATTATAACACATACCGAACTATTTTTATTGTTAGGAGTATACTGAAACGTTAATCCGCCTTAGCGTTAGGGCCTTTGATCGGAATTAGTGGGATGGTCCTTTGCTTGCTTTCGAAGAGTAAATGAGTTTATTGTCCTCCACGTGGTCATACGCAGTTTGTACTGCTTTTTTGACAATACATTTATTATTACTATCCCCCAAATTCGTTTTGCAAAGGAAAATAGGAAATGGTTGAAGCTAGGGCATGCAATGATGCAGCAACAGACAGGTCACAAGAACATAAATTCCTATTTCGAAAGATTTAAAACAGGAAATAGTGGAGACTACGTTTGCGGGATAATAGACACGATTGAAGACATCTTGTGGGAACGCGAATTATGCGGCGCCGAAAGAGAAAATTATATGAAGAGAATTAGCAACGAGGATGCACCAAATACAGAAGAAAAGAACAAGATGATAGACAACGACGGGAAATATAGATGTTTCCAGAACTATGTAAAAGGAATTTGGGTAATGAAGCAAGAATTACGTGAATCTTAAATAGTAAATGCTGTGAGAGGAGAGAAATGAGAAAAGAAAAAAGAAAAGAGAAGAAAATTATTAGAAGATTAGATTAGAGAAGAAAATTAACCTAATAGATTGAAGTAAATTTCCATGCAGACGCCACAGATAGCTGCGTGTTGACTGCCAAGAAATTTACTGGTGAAACGGACTCATTATTTTTTGTTGCCATACAACCATATTTTATTCGTGTAACTGACCTACTACTGGATATTGGTCAGTATTCCTAGAAGTTTAAACTGTATCTTCTTTTGTAAATGTGATGGAAATAAATTATTATTATATGTGGAATAGTCATGGAATGTCGCAAGATGGAGACGTAACGCACAAAGCAGAGAAAAATTAAATCTTTATGCATTATTTAAACAAACAAATAAATAAATTAGTAGGGATGTGTCAATTTCAATTATAGGTATCAGAATTCCTTTTCTTTTTTTCTGTTTACAAAATTTATCGTAACGAAGTTCATACGACCATGTTACCCATGAGATCGGAAGTAATTTTTATTAAAATTTATGGCGGTTTTAACAGATCATGAAAAAAATAAATTGTATCATCATAAACGCTTTGCACAAGTACTGATTAATGGGGAAGATTTTGCAACAATTATTTCATTTGAAAATCAATACCCGACTATTGTAATTAANTACAAAATTTATCGTAACGAAGTTCATACGACCATGTTACCCATGAGATCGGAAGTAATTTTTATTAAAATTTATGGCGGTTTTAACATCATGAAAAAGATAAATTGTATCATCATAAACGCTTTGCACAAGTACTGATTAATGGGGAAGATTTTGCAACAATTTTTTCATTTGAAAATCAATTCCCGACTATTGTAATTAGTCTAAACTGTGCATTAATGGGAAGAAACATTTTATGTTACGCATAGACATGTTAGCATCTACTTCGATCTACCCTGTAATGTAATTGTTTCCAAATCAGTTGCCGTTCGTCGTCTACCACCTGGGTTTCCACGTGTCGGCCAGGAGAGACAAGATTCCATATTGCCACGACATGTTCCCTAGGGCAAGGTCTCACAGAGTTGTTGGCTGAAGGGCTTTTCTTCCTATTGGGTTCCATCGAAGGCTGTTTTATGACGCCAAGTATTCTCTCTGCCATGTGGAGAATGTCTCTCAGCTTTCTAGTTCTCTCAGATGTTCAATTAAACACTACGCATATAATTATTGTGTTCTTATTGTGTTTTCAACTTGAAGAACATACCTCACCGGTCATTTTTATAAGATAATTGCAACTATAATTGTTGGTGTAATACATTGCGTCTTACGGAGAAAATAGGTATTAAAAAAACATTTGAGAACACGAAAGTGATGGAAAATTATTTTGATTTGTAGAAAATTTTCCGGAGTATTTTTACTTAACTTTTATTTATAGGTCACCGGGTATTTGAGATGCATAGATGCTATTTAACCTTTTTCTGAGGTGAGATGTATAGATCACGAAACACATGTGCGATATGTCGCCATGATTTTACATCTTCTTGTGCTTTTCACACGAGTCAAGCAAGTATCTGAATACTGTTTTTACTATGTTAGTAACTAATAGATACTAATTAAATCATGTTTTTTATTCGTTACTATTCATATTGTTGTGTTTTAAAACAATTAGAATAATAATAAAGAAAACAATTATACATTAAACAATTAAACAATTATACAGTAACTGCCTCTTACTTTGCATAAATTTACTTTTAACTTACTTATTAATGACTGAAATGCATACCGGAGAATAAGTCACTATTTCCACTTATCTAGATGCATATAGTTTGGTGACCTGCTACGAAACTAAATATTCGGTAGAGTTTTTATTTTAGTCCCTACGAAAATCTATTTCACGCTTTCTAGAAATAATTATGAAGTCGCAGGAATTGTATGACAATTCGCTCTGAGAGAGTAATTTCAATTATGAGTTTTATCCTTAAAGGCAATGTGCCTGTCTAAAGTTTGGTGTACTATTTGTTACGATAGGTTAACGCACTGTAATCATGCGATCCATAACCATTATTCTTGTCACACTTCACAATTCCTTTGACCTGGATTTTCCTCAATATATGGTGACGATTTCCCAGGGTGTTTTTGGAATATTTCCACTACTGTCATTAATTCACCCTTGCTCAGGAGATCTTCACTTATTTTCTCTTAGGTTTTCTGTATACATTCTTTGTTAATTAATAAATACAACCTATTTTTAAGTCACAGCTCAAATAAAATTAGAAATGTAAACCTCAGGACTATAAAGCAATGTTACATGAAAGTTGCAGCATTATGAAGTCTGGATTACTTATCGTCATATATTTCCTTTCCATATGTTGTTACCAGTATTAAAGTATAACACCAATCCTCATGGTTTATAATAAGCGATGAATGCACCTATAACACGACAAGTAAATATAAAAATTGATATAATTGTATTCTCGAATTACAATAAAATGTTAAATTACATTCAAAATATTTAATTTACGATAACTTAGCATACCCTGTAAAATTCTTTGACTTTTATGGAAGAGAACTGCTCTATTATTTCAATATTGATTCAGTAGTTTGCAGATTTTCTTGTCAAACACATAAATGTACTTTCACAGTATTGTATTAGTAAGGATGAAATCAGGCTATTATTTAACAAGATTTTGATTCAACCGAAGCTTGCTTTGAGATATTTTGGTAAAGCTTTCTTGTTTATTCCTCTCTGTATAATTATTGGGAACTACAAAATAAGTGTTTTACATGAAATGTATCTGTGAGTCTCGCAATAGTGTACAAGATGAAGGACATGTTACCCCACGAGTTGTCAATACTCAATGAATGCTGCTGCCAGTTATTAAATTTCTATTTATTTCAGTGGCCTATGTCCCGCGGCTTTGAAATATATTAATTTGCAAGCTGTGAAGTTGGCTAATTTGGAGTATTATTGATGACTATGGAATATTTTTTAAAGTTCTTATTCTGTTTTTTTTAGGAATGAAATTCTATGATGTTATTTTTGATGTAATGCATTTTACATAACAAATCGGTTTTTCAATGTCAAAAATATGCTTNGTTTTATGACGCCAAGTATTCTCTCTGCCATGTGGAGAATGTCTCTCAGCTTTCTAGTTCTCTCAGATGTTCAATTAAACACTACGCATATAATTATTGTGTTCTTATTGTGTTTTCAACTTGAAGAACATACCTCACCGGTCATTTTTATAAGATAATTGCAACTATAATTGTTGGTGTAATACATTGCGTCTTACGGAGAAAATAGGTATTAAAAAAACATTTGAGAACACGAAAGTGATGGAAAATTATTTTGATTTGTAGAAAATTTTCCGGAGTATTTTTACTTAACTTTTATTTATAGGTCACCGGGTATTTGAGATGCATAGATGCTATTTAACCTTTTTCTGAGGTGAGATGTATAGATCACGAAACACATGTGCGATATGTCGCCATGATTTTACATCTTCTTGTGCTTTTCACACGAGTCAAGCAAGTATCTGAATACTGTTTTTACTATGTTAGTAACTAATAGATACTAATTAAATCATGTTTTTTATTCGTTACTATTCATATTGTTGTGTTTTAAAACAATTAGAATAATAGTAAAGAAAACAATTATACATTAAACAATTAAACAATTATACAGTAACTGCCTCTTACTTTGCATAAATTTACTTTTAACTTACTTATTAATGACTGAAATGCATACCGGAGAATAAGTCACTATTTCCACTTATCTAGATGCATATAGTTTGGTGACCTGCTACGAAACTAAATATTCGGTAGAGTTTTTATTTTAGTCCCTACGAAAATCTATTTCACGCTTTCTAGAAATAATTATGAAGTCGCAGGAATTGTATGACAATTCGCTCTGAGAGAGTAATTTCAATTATGAGTTTTATCCTTAAAGGCAATGTGCCTGTCTAAAGTTTGGTGTACTATTTGTTACGATAGGTTAACGCACTGTAATCATGCGATCCATAACCATTATTCTTGTCACACTTCACAATTCCTTTGACCTGGATTTTCCTCAATATATGGTGACGATTTCCCAGGGTGTTTTTGGAATATTTCCACTACTGTCATTAATTCACCCTTGCTCAGGAGATCTTCACTTATTTTCTCTTAGGTTTTCTGTATACATTCTTTGTTAATTAATAAATACAACCTATTTTTAAGTCACAGCTCAAATAAAATTCGAAATGTAAACCTCAGGACTATAAAGCAATGTTACATGAAAGTTGCAGCATTATGAAGTCTGGATTACTTATCGTCATATATTTCCTTTCCATATGTTGTTACCAGTATTAAAGTATAACACCAATCCTCATGGTTTATAATAAGCGATGAATGCACCTATAACACGACAAGTAAATATAAAAATTGATATAATTGTATTCTCGAATTACAATAAAATGTTAAATTACATTCAAAATATTTAATTTACGATAACTTAGCATACCCTGTAAAATTCTTTGACTTTTATGGAAGAGAACTGCTCTATTATTTCAATATTGATTCAGTAGTTTGCAGATTTTCTTGTCAAACACATAAATGTACTTTCACAGTATTGTATTAGTAAGGATGAAATCAGGCTATTATTTAACAAGATTTTGATTCAACCGAAGCTTGCTTTGAGATATTTTGGTAAAGCTTTCTTGTTTATTCCTCTCTGTATAATTATTGGGAACTACAAAATAAGTGTTTTACATGAAATGTATCTGTGAGTCTCGCAATAGTGTACAAGATGAAGGACATGTTACCCCACGAGTTGTCAATACTCAATGAATGCTGCTGCCAGTTATTAAATTTCTATTTATTTCAGTGGCCTATGTCCCGCGGCTTTGAAATATATTAATTTGCAAGCTGTGAAGTTGGCTAATTTGGAGTATTATTGATGACTATGGAATATTTTTTAAAGTTCTTATTCTGTTTTTTTTAGGAATGAAATTCTATGATGTTATTTTTGATGTAATGCATTTTACATAACAAATCGGTTTTTCAATGTCAAAAATATGCTTCTCTTGACAAAAATTCAAAAATTAAGATTCGAGTACTTGTTAAAGTAACTTCAGAAGAATGCGTCGTATGTGAGTTATTCACGAGAAAACGAAAAGATGAAACGTTAGCTGAAATGTTGCCTTCGACACAGTATTTGATGTCCTAAAACGCAAAACGTTTTATTTTTCATGTAATGCGATTAACACTACAAATAATGAGGAAAAAAGATATATGAGCTATTTTTTGAAAAATAAAAAACGTTTTCTTCGAATTTGCCCTGAATTTTAATACGTTGAAAAAATATCACATAATATCACATCCTCCATCGACACAGCGCTTAATAAACTATACGAGTAATAAGAAATGCGTCAATTACGAGTTATTCGCGAAAAAACAAAAAATACAAAATTTTTCAGCCATTATTCCCCCCCCCTCCTACCACAAGCTCGAGGAAAAAATTGGTGCTGATTTTTCATTACTTTTTTTCATTTATAAGGAGATTACAACAATTTTCAGCGAATTAATCTGAGACACAGCCATTATTTTGGGCCTTGGTTTCCTGGCCAAAACAAACTAGTTTCGAATGCTAGCGCGAGGCGTCGAGCTGTCGTGGAGCGCGAGAGTGGAGGTAAAGGATCGCTTTGTGCTGGAACAGGGGGTGCGTCTGCTGAGTCTAATCGCAGCGACAACTGAGCCCGTCTCGTGTTCTCTCCTCCTGGGGGGTCTGCTCCTCCAGTTCCCTCCACCACCTCCGTCGCCTCTGAGGCCAAGGGCCTCCAGGATCGTCTTAAACATTTCTACCACCATGGGTCATTAAAATAATGGACCCATCCGTGGCTCAGGTGGTAGTGTTGTCGCTCATCACCAAGTCGTCCCGGGTTCGATTTCCGATGTACCCAGAGTAGTAGCTTTTCACATTAACGTCTCGATTCATGTAGCTGTGACTAAGAAATTGCAAACCTTCCTTCTTCAGTTCCTCCAAGTATCAATAAGTCTGAACTATTACTAACTACTTTTACTAATCCCTCCACGTGTGCCAACTTGTTGGTAAACTCGGCTAAACGGCCCACCTACTAACAATAACTCACCATTCAACTCCTAACTCCTATCGCTCCATGTAGATAACTATCAATAGCACTAAGCTACGTTTCCCGTTTACAAAAAATACAACAATAAATAAAATTTAAAATAATACCACCCCCTTCGTATCAAAGAACATTGGAAGAATGATCGATAATTCATGAAAACATCAATACATGGTGGACTTCGGTGCCGAAATATTAGCTAGATTATTTAAATCAAGATAGCGAAAAGAGAATTAAATTAGTAATTTGTAGATTCTCCGCGAATATATTGTCGTCTTTCTTCATTTTCCCGGTTAATATTAATGTGAACACATTGTCTTACTGTTTATGTATTGAACATTTTTCTCTGTGTTCAAGTATATCGTTTTGTTTATCCTGCGTGGTTTGATTCACAATGGCTTTTTATCAACAGAAAATAAAAGTTTCCTGTTAAATTCACAAAAATAGTTCACTGTTCACTTGTACTTGACTGTATCTTAACATTGTCTTTCTTTAGAAATATCGATACGCAAGAAATTATTCTTTAGTTATGATTTTCTTCTTCAGTGACTTAAGGCACAATAATTTCATTTTTTGTCCACAACATTATGAAATCGTAAATGCCTCCGTCGTTAACAGATACATTTCAACTCACACTATTTTATTTTCATTATTTTTTTCTTCGGGGTTCGTTTTCTGTAAATTTACAATAAATATAATATTGAATTCCTGAAAGTAAGAAATAAAATTTTATGCACTTTTCGTGTTTTCCATTGTAGGACTTCAACTTCGTCTTGTATAAGTATTCATTTCAAAAATATCCGTAAGTTTTATACATCTGCACACAGTAGAATGAGAGGTTAACAGTGAAAACAAGGTATCTAAATACTTACAATAAAAGAATTTATATCTTGGAAATTATTTTAAAAAAGATGATCATGAAGAGAACATATTTAATTTCTTTAATTATTGAGTCACGGTTTTTTATATAAATTTTTTCCCTTTGTTATTGATTTGAAAGTTGGTCTTATTTTGAAAATAAGTGTTTTCTCCATAAGACGCAATGTATTACACCATCAATTATAATAGCAATTATTTCACTTAAATGGCCGGTGAGGTATGATTTTCAAATTCAAACCACAAAGAATATATTTCTCTGTTTATTTGTGCTGATTTCAGATATTTAATGATTTAATTCTACCTACGCTAGTACTACCTTAATACCACTTTGTGTCGGCTCGAGTGCTCATTAGCGTAACAGACAAGACGTATACCGTGCAGTTAGCGTTCGGACAAAGAACAAATGAGAGCCGCGAGCGTGGAAGCGGCACCGCGCGCCGGGGAAGTCCCTTAGTCATCCATCTTCGTTTTCATGTCGAGTTACAACAACGAATCAAAGGGCGTTTTCCGTTCAGTAACTCTGTCCCTTTCAATCGACCCGTTCACATGCGTGTAGCGAGTCAGTTCGCACAGTGGCATAACTCGGTCGTAATTTGCTGCACAGTTATCTCACATTATCGGATTTCTGCTTCCCACTGACTTCGCAATCATCCGATAAATTGTACGGAATGGGACTCCACCTGACTATGCAATCGACTTTAATCGACTACGTCTTTTATTTTCTTTCGATTTCTCTCCGAGTTGTCAGTTGCGACGGTTATTACTGGATGGACTCCTACCAAACATGAGTAGCAAACTCTGTCTAAATTTAGTGAAGGTCAACATTTCCTTCTGTAGTTTGTTTTGACGAAAGAAAATCACATAACTGACAAGCTACATTTTAATACATTTCTCCATTTTCATTCTCCATGAAAAATTATTAACTCTGAATGTTTTTCTATTTGTTCTTTTTTTGGGAAATTTTTATCATAGTTTTTTCTATCCTCGCTTTCGAATATTTGTTCCAAACAAGGAGGGATTCTAGTAATTTCTATCCAAACATGAACACGTTTCACGTTGATGTAAGCAATAAAATTTATTATCTATTACCATCCTACATTCGTACATTAATACCCAAATTTATTATTTTCTGCGCAACCGGGCGGAGCTAAATGAAGCAAACGAAGCACCCTACTTTAGAATGTTAAAAAATGTATTGACAATTTCCTCTTGTAACATCTTTCACTGTTTTTCTTTCCGAGGTAAGAGCGTTTAAAAATTGCACCGAGAAAAGAAACGTTTTCGCTCGTTTGTTTGAAAGAGGATGTTACTTTGACCAATTGATTGTTCTGACTCATCTGACCATGTTGCAACTTGTCTGCAACAGCAGATTCCCCCCCCCCCGTAATGGAATCTGCCATATTTTTCTGTTCATTAAAATATAGTCTCGCGAAATAAAAGTAAACGTTGATATTATCAAACAGATTATTGTCATTAAGGTATTAGTATGAAAAAGAAACGTAAAAATGTAACGAAATTTATATCATGTGATGGATGTGCACAGAATGTGGTGAAATAAAGTGGTGCGGTCTAGTCTAACCTTCTACCGCGTTTTCACGACGCCAATATGAAAACCTGCAGTTGGCTTCCAAAGAATGGAAGCTAATTGTTGGCTTCTCCAATTGACCCTGATCTATCCACACGATGCAGCACGTTGGCCCGGTCAGCACAACCGAGGCAGCTGAAGCACGACGCCACTTCGCAAGCGGTGAAGGGGAGGTAGTGGACGCCAATAATTGGTTTGAGCTTACTTCGCAGGACAAGTCATTGGCATGTCAATTGTGAAGGTTTTTGTCTTCTAAATTCAAACGAGAGGTATCTACAATGCAACTTTTGCCTTCCAGTCATCAGAGGTCAACTATTGGCTTGCTTATTGGAATTGTAAAAACGCGGCATTAATGCTATTGCATATTTCTAACCGTCTCTCGCCAACTATTCCTAATTGTGCACCCTTTCGTGATAGCCCTATACGGGTAATACTTCATTGAGCGTGGGGGTCGTGAAGAGAGGAGGGTAGGTTGGAGGAATGTTGCAACATATTGATAAAATGTGAATGTTGCTAAAAATGAACATTATTTTGAACCATTAATTACAAATCTTGTCAAATTTTTTATTTCTGTAGGTATAGTACATTTTACTAAACAATATGGAGTTGCTTGCTACTATCACAAAATTACTAGTAATAGTCTCCTCAGGTCTAGTAAATTTTACTGAACCAAATGAAACTTAAATGAGGATGAGTTGCTACATCTAGGAGTCTAGTAATTTTTATTAGATTTCGGCCAACAACTTTCGATATTTACTAGACTGTTTGTTGCATTTTAGTAAACATTTTGCTGGTTCATATTTTACTAGACGGTCTAGTTACAAAAACCAGAGATTTAGTACAATTAACTAAACTGTTTTCTGGGTGTGTTTTGGAGATATCAACAAAAAATTATTTTGTCTATTGATATTATTTTTATCAAACTTGTGAAATGTGTGAAACGACTGTGAACCAAATTGTACAAACTATCGGGTGATGTTGGGTGAGTTCAGCTGGTACTACAATTATAATTAAATTCAAAAAGAAATTCGAAAAGTTCTTGCAAAAAGAAGTTCGAAAAGTACCTCCCACAAACATGCAGCCTTCCACTCAATGATCCACACAGCTCTTCAAATTCCAATGTCTACAGAAAAAGAAAAGAAATTAACACAATCAAACAACACATAGCTTACGTCAATGGTTACACAACGAAATAAATTGACAACATACTACACAAAGAACTTTTAATTAAACACTTCACACATTACTTCTTTAACCGCACTCCTCGAATCCACTTTCAAATCTGGATTTAACCCTTATCTAGGACAAATTATCAACAAAGTTGCTATCACCCTCTCTTCCTTGGGTTACAAGACAGTTTTCGAAACATACAACTCTATCCAAAACCAAATTTTAAGACCAACCGACACCGCATCCACGCTAGAAAAAAGTGGAGTATACCTTCTGCCTTGTAATGATTGTGATGTCAAATATGTGGGAATGACCGGTAAGAAATTTAAAATCAGAATCAAAGAACTCATTCAAATCGCCTGACACAATCAACAGCAATCAATCATTTTGGCGACCACCTGCGCCTTATCATCCACTCTTTCAACGTTGAGTCACCAAAACGTCCACATCCTTCAAATAGAAAAAAGATTAATCGTAGAAAATTTCCACATACATAAATTATTAAAACAGAATGTCCCTCTGTGCAATGAACATATATGCAACCTTTTCCCCAACTTTTGTCCCTTCTTCTGGACTTTTCCCGGTCACTGTGCTAACCCCCCACCCCAGGCTCCTACTTACCTGTTCTTAAATAGCGCCCCGTCCAACCTTTCGGCACATTTGCCCTTTGGTACTAGGCATTGTCAGGTACGTTCAACTCACTTATTTATATTTTCGTTTAGTTGCAGTTTTTATCTCTTATTCACAGATTCATTCTACATTAATTTGTTGCTCTGTTTCCAATACACTTAAAAACTCTATTGCATTTTAATTAATTTCAAAAAAATATATATATATAATAATAATTTTAACAAATTTCAAATAAATTCAAATTTTCATAATTTTAACAAATTTATAAACTTAAACAAATTCTTGTACTTTGCATTCTTACATATTGTTTATATTTTTGTATTTCGTTTTATTTTAGACTAAGCTGACGAAAGTATTATCTGAATAAATATTTTACTAGTAGACAACACCACATCTTTCATTTATTCTTAAAATTGAGTAAAAGTATCGCCTCATCGATATCCAACTCGAAAAGCTCTGTAATGTTACAAATTATGTGAACCCTTTAATTTGTTTTATTTTATTATTTGTAAAAAAAAAAGTTGTTTCATTTGGCAAGGAATGTTTTACGTGTGATCTTTCTTTACCAAAACGTATCCTTTATTTTGTGTCGAAAGAGACTACTTTCGCGGATCGAAATGGAGTTTTCAACTTCCGAAGCCTGGAGTCTTAGTTCAGTCATTTTCTGACGGGGAATTACAAAGCAAATAGCTTACTGCTTATTACCTCTGCCTCCTCGTTGCAGACAGCAGCTCCATGAAATGAGCTTTGCGTATTTTGAGGCAATTTGAACCGTTTACTGCAGTCAGCGCTCTCCCTCGTCACGGAGGGACATACCTGCTCGTCCGAGACGTAATAGTACCTGGACAATCTTCTCCTTCGCTAATATCGGCTGCTGGTCACTTCGCGATGAAGAATGTGTCGACTCGCTTCGTTCGTTCATTTCACGGCTCGTTTTGCTCTTCGCATGCAAACTTTGAAAGCGGGGAATTTTTCATGCAATTTCTCCGCCAATGTGAAGTTAAGGACTATGATACGAGATCGGTCGAATTATCTTTTTTACTTCCAAAATTTGAAACTTCAGATATCACACTCTTCGATTACGATGAACTGTAACGTTTTAGCTCTTTTCTCCTTCTCAAGGATTATAAACGACCTTAATACACAAATTACTAAATTAAATAAGGAAAGCCAAAATCCTGTGGGAAACCTTATGATAGTCTGTTAGTTTTTCTATTTATTAAAGGTCGTTAAATTTCATAATTTATTTTAAATATTTATATTTTGTATCGTAGTCTTGAGATGGGCTACCCGTTTTACTAGCCGAAACGTGGGGGGGGGGTGAACTCAATAAACTTCACTGGTATGTTCATGAGTTCGTAAGTTTGATATGGATATGATATCAAACAGTGATACTTGATCTTTAAATAATTTATTTTTATTAGACCCCTGTAACACCGTTTCGTAATCTGTGGTACGAGCAAATGTGTATGAATGATGACGATATCGTTCGCTTTCTCTCTGGTCAATCCAGTTTTCTGGTCTCGCAACTTTCACGAGCACATTGAACTAAATAATATTTAAGTAATAAAAATATGGATTTTTTATAGAAACATTATCTATACCCATAAAAGTGAATTATTTTTGAATGTTTGTGGCATGGGAATCGGAAAAAGTAGTCGATAAAACTATTTCAAATTTCAAAAGAATTTTCTTAAGAGTTATTGCTATCAAAATGCGAAGTTTGATTAATATTGATGAATTACAAGAACCGAAGAAAAATAAAAATTCTGCGTAATGTGTGTGTTTCTTCTGTCGGGATTTTGAAATAATTCGTAACTACATACATATCAGCATACAATACTGAAAATTGTACGCATTTGCTCGTATTCTATAAAATTGACATTCGACGGGGAAGGAAAGGAGAGTCCCAGAATGATCCATTCTGATTATGACTCCAGGAGACGTTGCACCTTCGATATTGCCATGGAGGTTATTGCATGATGGTAAGTTTCTGTCGCTTTCGATTTTTACATAAGTTTTGGTTTCAGGCTCCGTAGGAATTACTAATCCCAATCTCCATACGATCAAACAAAAAAAATTGGAGGAGTTAATTCCAGATTTAGTATTTAGATGTTGAAATATTTTTCGTGATGAACTTTTGAACAGCGTTTCGGAGAATTGTAGAAGTAAAAAAATTATCTATTGATGACATTAGTGATTAATGACTGCTACATAAATATTTATCGGGTATTTCAAATTTACAGACTCCCAACATGGAAATCATGGGTTCCATCATTCACTCGAACGATCTAGGAGAGATTTCCCACATCTACTCCACACCAATGTCTGTTGGAACCATAAGTTCCGCGCTATCCAACATCTGTCCTTTCCTCACCCTGATTAGCTGCACGAGCAGGCATCATGGCCTGAACCTCGTTTAACGACTTGTGAGAAGGAAATATATAAACAAGTAAATAAAATTTATAGATAAATCTCTTAAATTCCGGTTAACCACACCGGCAGGTAGACTACTGTAGCGTAACAGTGCGTAAAACTGGAGGTCCCGGGTTCAACCCCGGTCCTGTCTCCAATTTTTACTCTACATAGCATGATTAAATAAAATACACTTAGAATTTGGTTCTTTCGCCAGTGAACGTAAGGTTATCGTGTCAAGTTCTTAAATCCTTTAGAAAAGACTACGGTAAATGTCGTGCTCCTATTACGGAACCTTCATGTATTCCAGCATAATGCAGCAATTTCCATTTTAATGCCAAACCACAAGGTTCTCCAAGTGTTCCACTTCCTGATTGCCCAATTCCCATGTAATCAACTTTTCCAGTCTTACCAAGGGGATCCTTGGAGGAACCGCGCCGGCGGATGTGATCGACTGCGTCTGTTTCGATTCCAGGAGTCGATACGCGACTAGGGAATGAATCCTCGATTGTTCAAATATTTGATGGAACCACGACGGGTGGGGCAATTTGGATTCTGTGGTTAACCCACCTACGAAGGACAAAACTGCAGGGGCGGGGGGTGGTACCCTCGACAGTCGGCAACGCGTTTCAATGAGATTTTTTGGACAGGTCTGATGAGAACGGTGAAGATGAAGAAAGAAAGAATAGAAGTTTGTAAGAAATGAATTTGAATTAATGTATGTACAGTGGAACTTCCAATAACGGACAAATTTTGAGTATCCGCTTTGGAGAAGTTTACGTGATCTTACGTCATATGCGATCATGGATTCCTCTCGGTGGTTTCACACAATTCGACGGATAGAAATCACAGAAAGAGTGATATTCTTCGAAAACAATTTCTACACCAAATCCAATAAAATTATTTTTCTCAAAAGCTTCCCGGTCTTGGCGATGCATATCCTCATCTTTTACAAAAGAACTTCTAAAAAATATTAATTTTAAATTGCACAACACATCACACTTCAGTCATAATCTTCATTTAATGTAATAACAAACGGATGGAAATAACAAGTAGTTTGAACTCAGAACTTTCGAGCGCCGACTCGTGGAGGAGTGTTTGCAACGTCAACAGCCAGGTGAAAATTGCAACGGACCGGGACACGAACCCGGGACGGGATCTCCTGCTGTCCTCCTGAAGGAGTTCCCGGGTTCGAGTCCTGGTCCGTCGCAATTTTCATCTGAGGGCTGTTGACGTTGCAAACAAGTAGTTTGGGCAAAATAGTCCTACCTTGAGGTATAATATCCGCGTTGTCTGAAGTCAAATTTTCAACTATTCACGAAACTTCGATACAATCATCGAGGATTTGTAGTTAATTAATAATTCGCATTGCTGATCCTTATTGTTGGACATGAACAACCATTGATAATAAATTTTAAACTTGATAATAAATTCAGATTTTCGTTTGAGTATTTGTTTTACGATATAAACGTAGGCTTCCGCG
>NNCF01128324.1:955206-1005619 GCA_002313205.1 Laupala kohalensis | reverse complement strand
GGCGGTAGCCAGAGCCACGTCCCGATGAGGAATGCACTCGGGGTCCGTGGCCTGTGATCTGCGGTGCGCGGCCAACTCCAGTAGCATCGATGGAAATCGTGACGAACGCGAGACCGCAAAGGTAAACGTGCTCTCCGCTCTCTCTCCCCTCCCCCTCTTCTTTATGCACATCTTCATCCCTTCCTCTGCGTTTCATGATACGTTTCCTAATAAAAGGAGAAAGCTCTCTCTTCTGGGAACATGACCCTGCTTTGTGGATGAGCAGAAATGTTCTTCCAATAGGTTATAGGAGGAGTAATGGTATACGTGTGTACATTGAAGCGTGCTTGTACGTATGAGTGTGTGTCTGTATCTGTTTGTAAGTGAAAATGTGTTTCTGTACGTATGTGAATATACACTCATATTGACTTAATTTAATTTTTTAATTTCTTGGGTGTATTATCCTTCTCGCATATTCTGTACTAATTTTCTAAGCATTTTATTCCGTGTGTGTGTGTATTTTATAGATACTTGAGTGAAGATTTTTTTATTTCACATTATTATTATTATTAATCAAAATCTATACTAATAAAAATCAATTACTTCGAATGTCTGTTGCATGAAAATCGGAAAATGTGATCAAGGAAATTATTTTTAAGTTTCATAGAACAGTTCGTAAGAGGTATTGCAATTTAAATGCAAAGTATAGTGAATATTAATGAGTTATAAGAATAGAAAAACATTTCAGCCGAGTAGATGTGAATCTTCACTCGCATGACAATGAGCTTACTAATGTGTCCGCCAGAGATCAATAGCGTTACGTGAGACGGATAATCCACTGAACTGAATCGTATGAGCAAAACTATATAAAGAACATAGAGTAAGAGTTTAATGGGAACCAAAGGATTCAGAGGTCTTAAATATGCGATTTGTTTATTAAGCATTCTGCCTGAATTACTTAATAATTCGTAATTTATGTATCATATTAACATACAATGCTAAAAATTAGGGGTATTTTGTAGGTTTTATTCATTGTATTTAATTTAACAACACGAAAAAGGACGAAAGCTGGAAATAAATAAATTTAGAGTATTATATAAGAACCCCGGACATCGCCGTCAGTTTATTGTCTTGCGTGCAATACACCTTCTCTGCTGTTGGATATTATTCATTCTGCTCACGTTTAGTAATACGTCAATTTTATTATTTCGTGATATTATTGCTCATTTTGAGTACGTTATGATTACACATATCGTGTATATTCAATACTGAAATTATTTGCAAATTCTTCATAAAATCTTTGCGAGTTGCGTCTACGAAAAGATACCATTTTCAAACCCACGCGATGATAGGTGCTTGTGGTCACTGATTTCTTCCTCAATATCTCGAACAGAAATACATCTCTTGGAAATGTGCGACATACGATTGTTGGTGTCTGGAGTATAGCTTATCCTGAACTGTTCTCATTAAGAATGTTGTGTATATTGATGCCAGAATCTGTGCCTGTAAATGAACAACTTTTATTTCTAAACGCCTATAATTTTATTAATGCGTCACATTAGTTAATTCATAATAATAAAAAATTATTGTCAGAAAAGCAGTTACAAACTGCGCTATGATCACGCGGAGGGCAATAAACTTATTTACACTCCGGAAGCAAGCAAGGGACCATCCCATCAATTCCGATCAAGGGCCCTAAGGCAGAGGCGGATTTAACATTTGAACATACTCCTAACGATAAAAAAAATAGTTCGACACCTGTTATAGTACTAAAAAAACACCAACAAATATTGTATTTAATAAAACAGAGGAAAGTCATTTCACAAATACGTATCATCATCATTCGGAAAGTATTGTTGATAATTCGTACCTATTAAATAACACTAAATTCGCTAATAATTATATCAATTGATGCTGCCGTCTCTAGCCAGGAGCCTAGCAAGTCTATTTAAAAAATCCGCTTCTACCCGAAGGAAAACCGGAGAAAAACCCGGGCATGGATGAGGCAACAGAATTACAGTACACAACCGCGCCAGGGTTGAGTACATATACAACTAAATTTATATGAATAATAAGACATAATACTAGCATGCAGGAAATTAGTTTTGAAATACATTATGTTTGAGTTAATATTAATTTCCCTTTTTTTGTAAACGAGGTCAACCCGTGCAATTAAATCTCGCGAAAAATTGAATCTAACTTCTATCGTATGACAGTACGAATGCCTACTTCTAAGAAGACGAATTTTATTTACCTGGATAATGTGACCGATACTATAATACATTCAGGTAGTACTAACGTGGCAGATAGTATACATTTTCCCCCATATCACCTAGTTCTATACAACGAGGCCTATAGGCATATATTGATGTCTATAGGCAGGTTTCACTTTGTCACATTTTTATCATTAACAATATAAACATGACATAATAAGTATATCCTGATACACTAAGGAGTATCACGTACAATTCGCCACGAATATGGTTTATTATTTGCCAGGAGTCAAGAAGTACAACGAATTGATATGAGACATGCAGGGTCTTTTCTTGATTTAATTATTAAATGCTGTTATCTAGTAATATACAGTAAAGTATAATATAAAGTAATATCTAGTAAAGTATTGTTAATACTATAACACGTGTTGAACTATTTTTTTTAATCGTTAGGAGTATGTTGAAATGTTAAATCCGCCTCTGCCTTAGGACCCTTGATCGGAATTGATGGGATGGTCCCTTGCTTGCTTCCGGAGAGTGTATTGGTATAAAGTTTATTATTTATTTTGTGAAGGGAAAAGAGAAAAATGAATTAATAAAAAATTGTAGACATTTCTTTTTATTGTCTAAAGTACGATACATAATTTGTGTCATTTGCTCCTTCCGATTACACCGAAGAACGAAAAATCGAGGGACGTTTTACTGTGTATGATGATGATTTTAATCGTTTTAAACATATCTTCTGTTTAATGTATCTTCTACTGTCTACGGCCAAGTGAAAATTGTGACAGACCGGGTCTCGAATCCGGGACTTCCTGCACTGGTTACAGGTGAGCTGTCCACTGCACCATCCGTACACAACTTCCCGCCTGGCCTGTTCCAGTGACCCTGGGTAACATCCCCATTCGAGGGATAGGGCCCGGGTTCGAACCTCGGTCCGTCGCATTTTTCACCTGACCGTTGACTATGCAAACACTTCTCCACGAGTAGGTACTCGGAGTTAAGAACCCCTTTCGTTTCGTCGGTCTTCCAGTTTTTGTGTCTCTCATGGAACGTCTTCTAGTTCAGAATAATCATCCTCGTCGTTCCGCCCGCTATTCATCTTCCTTGCGTCCTCCTTTCGCTGCAGACATAACTTCATCTGACTCTTGGCGCCTTCACCTTCCGACCCGTCGCAGCGCTGGTGTCGTTGGCCGTCGAGGCTCCAGCGGATTCTTATCTGCGGCGACGCCACTGCGTCCCTTACGTCTTCTTTCTCCAAGGGAACGAGCGCTAACAAGGCAGAAAATGGACCCTTTTCCCACCTGCTCCACCCTCACCCCCCACTCTCACGGGCAACTTTTAAACGTTTTCAACGACGNTATATATATAAATTATACATAGTATTGTATTGCACTTTTGAGATGATAAACATTTTTAATAATAATAAATTTACTGTCGAAAAAGCAGTTACAAACTGCGCATGATCATAAGTGATAATTAGTATTTAACTTATTCTTATTTTTTGAATTGTATAAGGAAAGTACATAGAGATTCCAAAAAAAATAGTTCTCAGATCTCCCCAAATATTGAAAAAAAACAGAAGTCTCGTCTCATTTCACGTCAGAGGGTGAAACTTTTTTGCGCTTTTGATAACTTGCTAACTGATAACTTATTGATAGAAAAAAATAAAAACAATCTAGACAATTGAATGTTAATACATTTGGGCAGTTCATTGAGTCTTTATACATTCCCGCGCTACACGCCCGGTTTCTGAACATTCAAAATTTTGACAAACCAATTTATATTTAAGGATTTTGATTTTATACTTGGCAAATTAAGAAAGGGGAAATTAAGAGATCTTGAGATTTCCTTTTTTCATAACTATTTTTGAGATTCTATTATATTTACATTAATCACTGTGAAATATTTATTAATATATTTGTAATTCCTAGCTATGAAACTATATTGAAAATTTAAAAAAATTGTATTTTCGCATTTCAAATAACTAAATAAAATAATTTGAATGGCTTGGACGTTATGAATTGGTAAATTAAGGCAGTCACTGCTCACAAAACATCACTGCACCCGACGAACTTCGAAAGTATCAAATGTTACAATTTTTTGACGCTGGTCAGCTTTCGCCGTATGTGAACCACTGTGCGTCTCCAGGCGCCTAAACCACTTCCTTGGGAGTCCAACGGCCGGCGCCCTACATCCGCCCTCCTCCTCCTAACCTTCCCCAGCCACGCCCCGACCTTTCCCTTCCGTTTGTGCATTGGGACGCAGTATCAGCATTGTACTTCTATAAGGGAATGCAGGAATTACTTTCTGTTGCTCCATATGGATGTATGCAACCGGCAATATGGGGAATTCAGGCATTGTAAACAATTCAGGTATTGTGAACAAATTCCTAGGCAATGTGCACAATGCCTGAAGCCATTAGGCAAAGTAGGAAATATACATCACACTTCACCTAGACATGGTGCGCATTATCTAGGTACTACAAACATTGCCTAACGGAAGTCAGGGCAAATTTAGTCATACAAAATATTCATTTTTAAAATGGCACTAAAATATTTTTTTATGTATTTTTATCGGTATTTTCAGTAACAGACAATTTTAACTTTTGACAATTATGACTGGTACACTAGTTATGTAATTAATTAATTTTGTTTCCCGTCTGACAGCGAGATTTAGGCACTGCGGTCTGACCTTCCACCGACGAATTATTTTGGTGAGGTAATAGAGAAGGACTTGGCTTGTTGACGAGACAGATGTATCATATTTTATCTCACCATTTAAATGTGTGATGATATACTAAAACAAAAGGATGTCTGCTTTTTCGCTGTGTAGTGCAAGCGGAAGTACAATACTCCCCTTAAATTTTAACAAACGCTAGAATTAGACTTATTTATTTTATTTTTGTTTATTACCTATTTAGCGGTACTTATACTCTCCATTGCTGAGTCAACGAACCTTCTTTAACTAGCACTACCAAAAAACAAAGAAAAAAAACAGAAGAGAAGGGAATACTATGAATGCAAGAATTTCAGGATTTCTAATAATTACAGTTTATACGACTAAAGTAGTGGAAATTCGGAATAATGCATTCATAACAATGCCAAGTCTATGCTGGAAATAAATATTATTTTCTACGTTGCCTGATGGATGAATGAAACATATTAATATTTTTATTCTAGAAAAATTGTTTCGTTAATTTCTTCGCGCTTGGGGATAAATAACCGTCATATAAAGACAAGGATGGCTAGCACAGGTTCAATTGCATATTTAACTGCAGGAGAATGTGTCTGAATGTTATCTGCAAGGACTTGAGGTGTTTCGCCACATCTCGTGACAGTCCCATCATACTTCTGATAACTGTAACATCGTGGTCAGTATAGATTTTGAAATAACATTTTCAAGCACTGTGCTCGCCGGAAATTCCGAAGGCGATTAAGAGCCATGCCCGTCGCCGCCCAAACAAGGAAAGGTGCGCGTTAAGACCTCTCGTATTGTGAAGAGATTGACCAGTTCCCATCTACTTCTGGAAACTGAGATGAACGCCCTCAGAGAAGAAAGGCGAGCGTGAAGGGAATGTTCCACTGGTTGCCAAAAATAATGGTCAGCCTGACGAACGCAGTGTTCGCGGAATCTGAGGTGACCTACCTGATGAGGAGTGCGCAGTAAAAGTGGCGAAGGTGTAGTCACGTGACCTCCGCTCCTGTATAAATTGGAAGGCTTGCAGATCCTAAGTGACTTTTATACTGGAGGCTTTCAGACTTTGAGACAAGTGCGAAAGCGTATAGAAGTACGCAAGTTATTTAATATGTAACTTGGTTAGTTTGGTCGTCAGACCACTGAGAATTGCTGCGGTAATTTTATTACCTGCTATAGGCGCGAATAACATAGCTTGGAACAGTTATTTATTTCGAGATAGCAACTTGGAACTTTTTGAACTTCGGATAATCTGGGTAGATTTCCGAGTTAATTCATAACACCAGTAGTTATAACTGTGTGTAATTATTGCTTTTAGATAGCAATATCAAGTAATAACAAGTTCAAACTTGTATTTATGATTTGCGAGTTTGTCTACATTTGTAAATATTCAGAGCTTTATTTAATTTGAATTAAATGTTTTATTGTTATTACTCGAGTGTTTGTTTGCTTGGGGAAACCAAGCTGGTAGCAGCGAACTAAAGGTTGTGGTTTATGGTTGAATCCCGCTTCTCCACCAAAAGCGTACGCACATCGCATATGGGTTTGTGGTGTGCCGTAACAATAACAACGCTCAGCATACAGCTCATGGATAGGTGTAAAGTAACGTAGCATACAGTAACTGCCCTTTTTGTTTCTTACAAAGTTTTTCAAAATTCCGTAGTAGAAGATACTTGTTCTTTTTCCTCATTTCAATTATGCAATTGTCTATAAAATATTGGGGTGCATATAGAGGGATACTTCCACGTACGGACACTTCTCAATAGCGAACACTTTTCCATTTCCCGTCATTGAAATCTACGGTGAGCTGAACTCTCTCGACAGCGGTTCCATGATCACGCTGAGCAGTACAACGTGGGTTCAAACCCTGCTCGACCGAATTAGGTGAGGTTTTCAACTGGGGTTTCCCTCACCTATTCCAGACAAATTTCGGTTCGGTACCATAAGTTCCCCGGCAACCCAACATCTCTCCTTCCCAATTCCTTTATCCAAGACCTATGGTCGGGTGGAAAAGCAGATCTCGTGACCTGAACCTCGCCGAAAAGCATTAAATAAATACATAAATTACTTCCCAAAAACGGACATCACTCAAGAGTGAACAAATTTATGCTCACGTATTTCTTTGATGGGGTTTCATTTAATAACATTATTACTCTTAAATGCTAAAACTACATCACAGAAACTACAAGACAATATTTTAGATAATGAAAAATACATCTTTTTCGTTACCAACCCAACATTTCGAACTGTCATTATGTAGATTCTTTTAATAAATTTTATCCATAGAGAATACATAATGCATTTTTTTTTGTCACGTAACAAAGTCCCTTTACCACAATCCTAAACGCACCGTGCCTGTCCCCACCACGGGGAAGTGGGGTGTAGTTAAATATATTTTTCCTACTTTCTAAAATTGCTATCTTTGTATTCCCAACTACTTACATTCAACCAACACAATCTTCAAATATTTCATATTTCTTTTCTGAATTTCTTGCTTCTGGTTCATTGTAGACCTAAGGTAAATAAAACAATTTACAGGAAAAGTTTTATTTACCTTGGACGAATAATATTTAACCAAGTACCGAGAATCATAAAACACATCAATAATTCTTTAAACAAACTCAAAAATTGACCTCTTTTAAATAAAAAATTAGATTATATTTTAAATGCATTAATTTGAGAAAATGATATTTAAAAAGCCCTTTCAAGTAACTTGAATATTTCAGACTTTTAAAGTGGTTCAATGTTTCCGACTTTTTCTTTTAATTTGACTTTAATGTGTTGTTTTCATTTGAAGTTTAGAATTTATTAATGTTAGCTTCTTAACACGAGCAGAGTATACACGCTGCAGTGAGGTGCCAGAATCAAGAGAAAGTTTTAAGATGATGACTGACTCTGTCCAAAACTGTGTTCTCCGAGCTAGCCTTCATTATTGCATCTGAAGGAAATTATTATTCCTTTGTGAATTATATTGTATAAAGTGGAATAAAGGTTATTCGCATTCATATTTTCAATCTTCTGTACTCAAATATTACATAATACTTCTCAACTTCAAATACTTTACAGTTACGGTCGTTCCTTTGCTTAAATAACATATACTTAGGAATATTTTTGCGTTTAGGTCAAGTGTAACTCCAATTTTGTTTTACGCCAAAGTTCCGTTATATTTCATATCTGCTTCAGGGTTATGAGTTCATATAACATGAATACACTATTCACGTCATCCCAGAACAACATTCACAACACCAATCATACAGCATAAACATCCGAACGCACAACCAGCCTTTACCACCACACAACATCATTACAACCAATAAGCAATATAGTATAATATGTGTACTGTAATTTAAGTGTGATATGGAGTCTGAAAATACGATCAAAGATTAAATAATATTTATATTTTCTCTAGGGCTCTAATGGCGTAGATGTTGGCGAGCCCTAAAGTCCCAATAATAATAACAATCCACACTGACCGTGAAGTGAAGCTGAATAAACCTGATATTCTCATACGAGACATATTGTCATAAGAGACATTGAGCAAGAAAGTATGTTGATTGATGTACCCACAGCTACGGATCAAAATGTTGTGTCAAAAGTAGCGGAAAATACTATGAAGTACACGAGTCTTTCCGTTGAAATGAGTAGAATCTGGGGTGTTAAAACAGAAGTAATTCCTATTGTCGTTGGGGCTTCTAGGGTGGTAAAAAAAAATTAAATTAAAACCTAGTAAAGATCCCAGGTAATACTAAGGACATTGAAGGGCAAGAAATTGCAATACAGGGAGCAGATCACATCCTGCCGATGGAACTTTAAAAGCGCGATCCTGAGGAAGTTGGTTGCTACCTGCACTGGTTGGCAAATGAAGCCGACATTCACAGTCGTGAAGAAACGATGAAATAAGAAGAATTCTATGAAGCGCAGCCCCGTGTGTGCTCATAAACCGCAAACGCATGTTCCTTCCGGTGCGTGAGTGTCCCTCAAACCGGCGTCTTGGGACTCCAGGGACGTTGCGGTTCCGCCCCCGCAGACGCATCCGCAACAGAAGCGGGGTCCGTCAATCGCTGCGGTTCGACGTGGTAGGTCCCTCCGGTCAATCGGCTCCCGCTCCTCTCTCTCCCTTTACGACGGTGTCCGGTGTTGTGGCAATGGCCGCCACGCGTGAGGTCAGAAGCCAACAGTTTATTCTTCTTCCTTCGGCCATTTCCATGCGAGTTTGTGTCCAGAATGCAGCGAATTCGACACTTCGAGGAAGAGCTGCTGCGGTTGCAAGAACCCCGTCCTCATCCGCTGTTTTGCGCAGGATGAACTGTTTCGTTCGAGATCGGCTTCTGAAACACAAGACCTTCGACCTCGATACATTTGTTCTGTTGTCATTTTCTTATTCTTTCTCAATAGATTAATTATGTATTTTCAGTGTCATACATTGACTAAATAATTATAACCAAACACATTTTAATATTTTAATAATAAATAAATACACGTTATTGTAAAAAAAGCAGTTATAATCTGTGTATGATCACGTGCCGGAGAATAAACTAATTTACTCTCCGGAAGAAAGCAAGGGACCATCGCATCAATTACGATCAAGGGCTCTAAGGCAGAGGTGGATTGAACATTCAAACAGACTCCTCACGATAAAAATAGTTCGGCACATGTTATAGTATTAACATAATACCGACAAATATTGTACTTAATAAAAAAAAGTCAAAACACAAGTTCGTATTATCAAACTATAAATCACTCAGAAGGTATTGTTGACAAAGTAAGAAATAGATTTTGAGAAAATTAATAGTAATAATTTGAAAGTGCTCGGGTCTCAATTACTTGTTTTTTTTCTGACGATTGTATTTAAAGTTATCTCTGTAATAGAATCTTCTTTTTGTAAGAATCGATCTCTTTAATTGAACAAGCGGCCATTTACAACCTGATGTTGATAAAGTAATTCAAATATAAAATTAGAAAAAAGAAATGAATGAATTGTGATCCCAGTTTTAATTGGGTACATGTATTAAAATACCCAAAGAAAAATATGAACTAGTGTGATAAAGTAAAAGACTAACTTAACTTTTATATATAAATATAAAAGAAGAATGAAAAAAGAAATGAAGAAAATCGTTGACATTGAAGAACAACTGTTCATAAATTGATGTACTCCTTGCCATTGTAAGTTGAATCAACTAGCACATACATGGTAGTAGCAGCAGCTCTTTCTGTGCTTTTGCCGCCTCCGCCGCCGTGAACTCGCATTGGGGTGATGATGAATGCGAAGGAACCGCTAATAGCGAGACCTAAGAGTCAATAAAAGTCCAACCCTCCGCCGCCGCCGGTAATTTACGGGAGCCTTCGTCGGAAGGAGGGAGGGAGAGAGGAAAAGACAGGAGCCATGATACGAAGGCAGTGGAAGCGCAGAGGAGAATAATGGCAGGAAGGAAGGAGATCAGGGGAGAATAATGGGGAGCTGCTGGTTGTTATAGACAAATCGCTTTATATGTAGACCAATATGAGACGTAGAGGTTAGATAAAACGGAACNAAAGACAGGAGCCATGATACGAAGGCAGTGGAAGCGCAGAGGAGAATAATGGCAGGAAGGAAGGAGATCAGGGGAGAATAATGGGGAGTTGCTGGTTGTTATAGACAAATCGCTTTATATGTAGACCAATATGAGACGTAGAGGTTAGAGAAAACGGAAANTAGATAAAACGGAACAGTAGTAGTTGAAAAGTACATTTAGGGAAACTGAACTCAATGGTTTATAATTCTCGACCTCTTGATATTTCACGAGTATTTTCTTGAGGAATAGGTCACTTCGTAACTCGCTATCGCTTCGGATATACTTCATCCATCCTCAAGACTAGTTACAACATTGCTACAACATCAACATCAATCATCCACAAGATCCACATCTCCAACTAATATACACCTGACCACCAGGCAGATCCTGCTTAATTTTCTAAAATTTATTTATACAACGGAACGATATATATAAAGATTGGTCATCAATAAAAGAACTTTGTAACCCTGATGAAGGCAAAATAAATTGCCGAAACGTTGGCGTCGTAAAAAGAATATTTTATTGATGGCCAATCCTCGAATATATCGTTCCGTTATATAATATATATAGCTCAAGATCAACATCATAAAACTTATTTATTTAAATTTTTTGCCCGTTTTTTAGAGAATATGTTAGTCCTGTAAAAACATAAAAATAAAAATTCAAAATGAAACCCAGGCAAATATTACACCACGATTCATGTAAAAGTGAGAAGCCATAGGTTACCCTTACTAACAAACTTGGTTACTTGATTTGTAACAAACTTGATTATTAACAAACTTGAAGCTTAAGACTGGCATGTTTTATATTTGAACCCACGGTCTATTTAAGTATTACCCTACGTTGCCACCATATTTATCAGAAATAAATGTGATGCATCATGTATTATGTATCAAGCAATTTTGAAGAAATTATTTATCGAATTTTTATCCAACTTTATCTTGTGACTTGCTTCTCGTATCGTTCGGTCACATCCTAGCGCACATATAAATCTTTCAATTCCATTACGTCTAGTTTCCTCACGGATGTTACCTGACACTAACCTCACAAAACATCAGATCAGAAGAACACAAGAGTAATTCCCCAGATGCATTTCCGTTAGAGTTAACGTATACGATGTTATTACTTGGTGGTTGGCAATATGTTCTTTACTTGATTTTAATCAAAGTTAAAACGGGTGTCTATTTCCCATTTTAAAGAATAATTTAAATAATAAGCATTTGAGTATTAAATACGTCAATTGGTCTTGTGATTTATCACACCATTGCTGGAGTGTTTTCAAAATATATGATTAAATTTTAAATTTCCTGCATGTTATTCAGTTTTCTTGTTATTCATATACGTTTAGTCTTAACTATGCCCAGCCATGGAACGGTTGTGTCCATTCATTCTGTAGCCCCATCCTGACCCAGGTTTTCTCTTCCTTCCGGATAGAGGAGGATGTTATGTAGGTTCTTGCACAGGGGCGGCGATCTATTGTAATAATTCTCAAATTTAGGTTCATTTTCTTAGTTACGATTTACAAACTATTTATTTCCGAATTATCTATAGTTCAATGAAATTACGTACTCGTGAACTATCTTTTTTGTGTTTTATAAAATTTATATGTATTGGTATTCTGTTGATATTATAACAATATCTATTTGTATTCTTATCTGAGGAATGTGCTAAAATTTTAAATTCACCTCTGCGTTAGGGTCTTTGATCGGTATTGATGGGATGGGATGGTCCCTTACTTTTTTTATAATAAATGTATTTTTTTATACTTCCCTGGGCAGTCATATTGATCTTTCTCTGTCTACTTTTACATGAATCCTGGTTTATCTGCGCGAGTTCCCTGGATGATACAAAACACTTCCAACTGCGAATACGAGATAGAGCAAGGGAAGTGAATGGCGTAGCGTCATCGGAAGTGCCAAGATAGATGTGGGTGATGACGCGAACGGAGATGATGGAGGCTGGAGGCCCTCCAGGCGGAGGCAGCGAGCTATTTGCGCCGCCCAACGACCTCCGGAGACGAGCCGCCTTCGACCCCGCACCCGCGCCACCCGTTAATTTGGCGGTTCTCTGCGGTGGTCGGAGCATCAGGGTAGAAACGGAGGCAATCATACGATACGGCGGGCATCTAAGAACTCCAACACAGAGGGAGAATATCGCGCGATTTACTCATTGTTTTTGGAATATAGTTAAACGTTTTTGATTCTAATGACAAATTATTTATTCAGATGAAATTAAGATATGTAACATATATCTTTCTGATACAGATCTTGAGTCTGGGTACAGGATATCCCTTGTTCTCAACACGCATGAATATGTTTTGTATTGTCACAGATAATTATGTATTTAAATAAACAAAAAAGCGCGAATTACTGCGCTGTTCCATTCAAACATTTTCCACGTTTTACAACTCGAAGTGGATCTCGGGGTGTAAATGATGCGAGGATTAGTTGCACAGAAATAGGTTTTTATTCGAAATATGTTCAACTAAATTCTCAAGTTTTTTTTTTTTTTGCATAAATTTATTTGTGTTATCGAAGAAACAAAATTCTTCACGCGTATACGACATAGCACATCATCTCGAAAATTTGGTAGTTGACTTTCTGTAGCCAATTCATACAGAGACTTGGATACAGCGAAGTAGAATACATGTAGACGCTGTTCCCCCAATTTCACAAAATGTCTAGAGATTAAACCCGCGTAGAACACATTGGACCTCACTAGTGCAGATTTGGTGGAAACGAATACTCACGTACTTTCTTTGTACAATATTTGTAAAGAGAAAATAATTTTTTATAGTTGTATTGGTTCATTAGAAAATAAAGCAAATGTCATAAAAAATTGGTTTATCATCATTTGGATTGAAAATACTGATTAAGTGTATCACTCAGAGATAAATCAATTCGTAATCAATCTATTTGTGAATAACTGAGAATGAATAATCATCGAAATGAAGTAAATGAATTTTAAGTTACATATAAATGAGCGTAAACCTTGATGTAGGATAAATGAAATGGTTGTGACAACTATTTTTTCTTCGTGTTAAAAAAAAATGATTGAAGAAATGTACATTATCAAGATATTCTTATTGAAATATTAATTCTTATTTTTGAGAGGAGAGGGAACTGAAGTATCGTAAGACATTGTCCTTAAGAAATACCCATTATTCGTTTTTGAGAAAAATTCAGAAATATACATAAATCCATATAATTTGGTTGCCTAATGGTATATGGTTTACTAAAAATATAGTTATAACAAATTCGTTATCAAAGAAGCAGTTACAAACTGCGTCTGACCACGTGGAGGACAATAAACTCATTTACTCTCCGGAAACAAGCAAAGACGGATTTAACGTTTCAGCACACAATAAAAATATTTCCTAACAATAAAAATAGTTTGGTACGTGTTACAAAATTAACATAATACCAACAAATTTGTATTTAATAAAACACTGATAATAATAGTGTTGATGTACTATACCATAGATAATTGGGAAAGTATTGTTTATAAATCGTAACTATTAAATAACACTAATTAAATAAATAATGAATTACGATAAATACGATTTTTTGAGAGTATCATTTTTATAAATACAAATTTTAAAGAACGCAATTAAATCATTTCTACCGTGATGTTTTGGTGAAAGTGTAATCGCGAGGGGAACTCGTGCCCAAATGCTCCCGAGTCTTAAATTGAATTTTCCTCCGCGGTCTCCGTCGCCCGCTGACGTCACTACCACCTACCTGCTCTCTCATTGTCTCTGCTCATTTCCCAAGAAATCGCCTCTGGTATTCCTTCCGTCTGCGGCTTCTGAAGCGGCGCCTCCTCTGTTTGCGTTGCTCCTTCGACGATTCCACGCCTCGTTTGCCGCCTCGGGCCTCCGCGGTTCCGAGGACGCGCCTCGGCGTCCGGCCTCGGGCCTCACAACGCCGCAGCCGCCGCTTGACCAGACGCGGTCGTGCTTCGGAACGAGGTCTCTTTGATGTGGGCGCCGATGCAGCGCCACCGAAAATCAAATATTTCTTTTGTTTGAGGAAAGTGTTGTGGTTCTCCATGATTTAGAGTCTTTGGACTGTCAAGTTACTTCTCTTCCAATTTAACGCACTTTGGTATTTACTACACAGATTCACCTTCTTGTTGTCTACATATGAGTTTTTTTATTCTAGCTAAAATTTGCCATAATCAAGTAAATTAATACATTGACTATTTTAAACATTCAAGTTTCTTTTTCAAGATTCAAGATATAACTATTAGTCATATGAATGGTCGAAACGTGCGCATCAAATGTGGGCTTCTATAATGTGGACGAATTTATTGATTTTTATAAAAGAAGTTAATGAGAGTTAATTTACCAATAAATATTGTTTACCATGTGATTTCAGATGACGTAAGTGATGTTAATTTCACCTATATATTGTCACGCCATTGTTACAGTACTCTAGATATTGATTCAATTCCTTTTTCATGCACGTATTTTTATCCTTTTTAATTGTCATAGTTTATTTCTAATTGTACGCTACCTTGGCACGGTTGATAACAGTACGTATTTGATAAAGTATTAAATCCGCCTCTGCCCTTTGGGCCCTTGATCGGAATTAATGAGACGGGCCTTTGCATGTTTCCGGAAAATAATTTAGTTAGTTCATATCCACGCGCAGTTTTTTTACAATGAAGTTTATTTATTTTATGTAAATATGTTATTTCTCAGTAGAGTAGAAGCATTTACTTCTTTTTTATGCATACGGCCAGTCCTCGAATGAGTCCGTGCTCATGGTGTCGCCTGGGAACGAACCGCGTCCCTTGAAGCCCATGCACGGTCTAAGCACGCGCTCCCGGTGGCATTGTGGAGCTGCAGGGGCATTGTGGTGCAATCGAGCACACGCCCAGATGTTGTGCACCGTCGCCTGTAGCAATCAATCCGACAAAGAAAAGGCTCTTTACAATCCAATACCCACCCACACAGTACGCTGTTTGGGAAAGAATGCGTCCACTCAATTAGAAGGTAGTCACAATGGTTTTGTCAATGCTCTGAAATTTCGTTATGCGGACTTTCACGTTAATGTCGTTTTGATGTAGGTGAATTGTTACTACCACTCAAAATACAAGCATTATTATTATATACATTAAATATATTATTGAAATAAAACAATCGACTTAGAAACAAATATAGTAATAGAATATTATTTTTCAAATAATTAATTTTTCGTAATAATTACTACTATTTTATTTTCTTAATGACTCTCCTGGGACAATCCGAAGAGATCTGAATTTTTTTTATTGATAACAATACTTCCCTTATAGAGTCTGTAAAATTGGAAAGTAAAAATGTTTTGGGAAAAATGAAGCTGTTCCCAAGGCGACAATTATCAACACTCGTGTCCTAGAATGTATTTAGTGCCCGTGAAACGTCTCGCATATAAATATACACAGATACGTTAGAATTATGGAATTTCATAAATACGATCATTAACAAAGAAAAATTTTCCAATTGCATGTACTGCTTTTGCAAGAATCGCGAAGAAATATTTCTGAACCAACTTAAAACGTAACTCGGGATATGATATTTTTTATTGCAGATTACAATTTATAACACGGGTGTGCCTTTTAATTAAGAAAAGTGGCCCGAATGTTTGATTAAGGGAGCTAAAGTAATCTAATTTTATCGTCATTGAATTGAAACTCATCTCGACCAAGTTCCAATTAATAGTTTAATAATGAGAGTTTCATCAAAACATTAATATGAAATTTGAACTAATTTAATGAATTTATTCAAGTACTGCTATAGAAGTAAATCAATTTTACAGAAGAAACTTTTTTTTTGGTATAGCTTAAATACAATCTTTATAAAAAGTACAATCTTATTGAGCCCTTTGCTTTGTGGGTCGAATTATTACAATATATAATTCAAAGCACTTTTTGGACTCCCCTATTTCCTTCTTTCGTTGCTCTGAGCTAATAGCTCAGTGTCGTGGGAGTAGACCCACGTTTTAAAGAAACGACAGTAAACGAAAGTATCTCTCCAACCCACCTCCCGAAAAGTCGGCACGGCACGCCTTGTTCCTTTTCGTAATGCCCAGAAGTTAAACCAGCAGGCTACCGGGCGCTTAAGTCACGATTTACTGTACAGCTACTCGTGTTTAAACTCGCCGAACCAATTAACACACACCAACATGGCAGGACGTAAATCCTTTAGAGAGAAGAGTTCTGAGGTAAGAGATACCTAGATATATACTGGACCACCAAACAAGCCACGTTTGAGGTTATGTTCGTTTCCTTTACATTCCACGTTTAATTACAGAAATAAATATTACGAAATAACTGGATCCAATTGATGTGCTAAAGAAGACTAATCTAGCATCGCAATACTAATTTGTCGGAACTGTCATTTAAAAATAAGTATTCCTTTAAATAAAAAGATAAGGAATTTTAAGACCGTAAGAAAAATAATTTCGACATTTTTTAAAATTCCGTAAAGTTTATTTGTATTATAACTCTAATTGTCCATTTCCTTTTTATTTAATGAATAGGTAATTTTTCATGATTTTTCGTGAGTATTTTGTCAAGTGATTAATTAAAATAAACAATGGTGGGATGAAAATGATTCATGTACTACCTTACAAATAGATATCACATTCCATCATAAACATCCCTGAAAAATGGTGAATTCCTAGTAGCAAAAGATTAACTATGAGGAGTAACGTGATCTAGAGATAAGGTCGCCAATAAATAATTAACTATGGCACAAGCCATAATCATGTTTCTGAAGAAAATTAAAAACACGACTTCTTCATTTCAATAATACATTTTGTGTTTCACTGATGGCCTTGTACCGACTATTATACATTTACTTATAATATTGCCAGGATTATTGTAGTTTGGCCAGGAATAATTATTGAATTTCACCAGACGATATTACGGTAAATAACTCATAAACCTATTTATTTTAGTATCTGCCGCTCATTATTCATGAAGATTGTGTCTTGTTTCTCACGTCATCAGGAATACCAATATTCTACTGTTCTTGTGGTGGTTATCGACCCAAACTTCGGGGCTGAACGTTCTATAGATTTCAGACATAATCACCGACGAACATCACACTTTATGTACTTACCAGCTGATCACCCGGCTTTGCCCGGGATTTTTCTTAAACTCTAATCTGCTTTTACTCAGGGAAAAATAAAATCTATCTATATTGTAAGATCAAAATACTTTTACTTACTGGTTTTTAAAAACATGTATAGCATCTTAATTTTTCAAATTCATAAATACAAAACATTACTGTACACACTACACCATCTCACAGGATTTTTCATTTCCGAGGCATGACTGTGCTGCACCATCCATTAAAATTCTTGTAAAATCTAAACTATTCCTTGAAATTGTACGATTTTATGACGTTTCTTATCTTTGCTAAATACACAAGACAAATAATCCGTTAAATTTGATAATGATTGATTATTTTCCTTCTAATATTATTCTCTTAAATTGACGTACTTTAACACTTCCATTTTTAATGACATGCAGTCGATCATTTAGGTTACTTTTTGTAGATAGACATGTGCTGTCACGGAGGTTTTTGTAGAACTCTTTGAGGCGAACAATATTGCCATGCATAGTTGTCGCCTACTTCAACCGTTTGGGTAGTGTAAACAAATTCAACTCTTTTTTTCTTTCGAATCTATCGACATTTATTGAAAAAAACCATTTTTATATCTCTTATCAATCATTTTGAAAGTAAAATTTAGCTTATGTTCATCTGGGACATCTAAACTATCTCCTTACCAAATTTCATCACGATCGGTTCAGTGGTTTAGTCGTGATCAAGTAGCAAACATACAGTCACTTTCGCACAACGCATTTATAAATTAGTATCGATTATCTCACAGAAATTTTTCGGCATTTTCACAACATCTTTACTTTATATCGAGTTGTTTCGCCGTCCTTACCTGTTTGTTGTTACGGAATCCTGTTCCGAGAAGACGAGAAAAGTCGAAGGAAAAGCACTTGTGATTTTTATTCTGTTACTCAATGCTCGCATGCAGGTTTCGTCGCATCAAAAACTGTTGTTTCAACGTTATATAGCTGCAATTAGTCTCCACTCGCTTCCTTGGTAATGCCTTCCGAGAAACAAAGTACTAATCGCAGTTGACAGATCAGCTTCGTCGTAAATTTTCCTCCTTCATGCTAAACGTCAGAGCCGCTTTCTCGTCAGCCATTCTCCTTCCCGTGTTCGTCAGTTACTCCGTTTGTTCTCATAGTCGTGTCATTATCTCGCAGGTTAAGCATCCGTTTTATCTGCGCAATTCTATCGCTGGTCAATATGCTCAGTAATAATACGTTGGGTGACACAGGGGTGTCCAAGTGATGACGTCAGGTTTGTGTAAGCCTCTGCCAACACAGTTTGCCTTTTTCTCTCTTTCAACTCACATCTATTTTGACTTTGAAAGCACAACTTAATGGCCAACTAAGCAATATATTGACCGTTTAATATTATTTAATATACTAGCTGTTAGGTAGTGATTCAAATACTGAACGTTTGACGGACCTTACGTAAAAGGGGGTGAGGCGACTATAGGGGGTGCAATGCGTTTGTTCTGTGGGGATGGAAAGGGGGCTGAGGACGTAGTTCGCCAGTGTGATTCCCCTCTTGCTTCCGAGTCTATTTTTCTATGAAACAACACATACGTATAACTATTTTCTATGAACCAATTTTGTCGTGTTCTTTTGTGTATGTATGTATGAAAATAAAATGAGTTCCAATAATTTCTCATTTGCTTGTTCATTCGTGAAAACCTAATGAAATTGTAGGATCGTTTTCAATGAATTATTTTCATGGTAATATCAGTGTACAAACAAGTTCAATCTTACCTGCACAAGAACAAAATGATTGGAAAAAAGCAAAGGGATGATGGGTGAGGGAGTGAGATGAAAGTTAATTGTTAACAATAATAAAATGATTTAATGACATGTTAAGATATGATGAGAAATAATAATACAATACTGATTTCCTAGAACTGACATGATGATATGGTGAGAAATATCCTGGAAACAAGTTGGTTGAAGCTGTTGTAGAGTTGACCGGATGGCTGACGTGTTGACAAAAGAAAAAGTTGATGAGTAGTAAATCTCTAGTTGCACGTATCTTCTGAGGTGCAATTATAAGCTCGATCTTGCGAGAAAATGTCGGCTTGGCGACGAGAATAAAAGTAGCGATGCGATGTGTTCGAACGTAATAATCCCTATTGTGAAGGGTTAAACAAGAGAAAATATATGTCGGTTTGGCGCCGACAGTAAAGAGTTCGAACTGCGATAAGAGAGGCGAGATCAGAAGTTTATCCTCTCATTAATAGTAGTAATCATAGTAGTAGTGTACTAAAACTGAATCTCGTGTAGAAGTAGCGTAGAGAAGTAGAGAAGAGAAGAGGCCATGTGCTTTATATAGTTTCAAACTAGTGCGCTGTTGCCAATTTGATTCGATGAATCGATATGACATTCTGCTAACTCGATCAGGAGTGACGTCTCGTGACGAGACGAGGAAGTTTTGGCTTCGCCTAACTCTTGCGTGATACAGCATTAACACTCCAATGTAGTCGGCGAAGGAACTTGTAATTAACTCAGTAAATTATATGATGATGAATAATTCTTCTATTTTTTTTAAGTGCAAGGCAAAATATTTGAATCAACCTATGGCTTAAAAGGAAAATTTCCCAAGCTTATCAACAATCAAGATAAATCACTTAAATTGACCAAAGAGATTGTTCTCCAGAGATGAATCACTTAGTAAATGATTCAATACATTGCCTTAAAAGATTCGACTCACTTGTTTAATGAGAACTTATCAAAAATGTCTGAACAATCAGGTTAATCGACTAAAGGGGTAACCGGCCAAGGTCTCGACCCCAACCAGATCTGTTAAGAGGAATTTCACTGTATATAAAAATCTTGGTGGTCCAGCTTTGCTTGGTTGAAATTACATTCCTTGCAATTTATATGGTAACCTTGAATTGCTTCGATCATCCACCACACTGTCATTACCGAGATCATTATAAAATAAATAAATAAATACATTTATTGGCAAAAAAGCAAATGTTACAAAGTGCGTATGACCACGTGGGGGACAATAAACTAATTTACTCTCCGGAAGCAAGCAAATGACCATCCCATCAATTCCGATCAAGAGCCCGAAGACAGAGGCGGATTCAAATATTTAAGCAAAAATTTCTGGATAAGATAAAAAGTTAGCTACGAGTTGTAATACTAATAGAATGTCAACATGATTGTAATTTAACACACAAAAAAATATTTTACATGTACGAATTATTATCGAAGTATAGATTATTCTGAGTATAGTGTTTACAAATCATATGAATTGAAGTAACACTAAATTCACGATTTCTTGTTTCAATAAACGCGACAAAAGCCTAGGGATAACTGTCAGAGAGATAATTTCAGATTTTATCTGTTAGATAGGAAATTTGTATGTTTGATACATTTTATCGACTTTTTCTTGGACTTTACACCGTAAATTTGTTATTATTGTAGTGTTCATGTATGTTCGGACAAATTTAAAACATTTTTAGATAATAATGAAAGACGCGAATAATTCTACGAAACATTTATTTCAGTTTCTTTCAATAGGCCTTGAATTTTATATTAACACATTTTTAATCTATTCTTTATAGTATTTCTAATGCTAAAAACGATACATCTGGGATGTTCCAGGAGATTATGTTAGATGGTTCTTTCATCCCAAATTACATCTTTTGTGTAAACTGGATCAAAATTATTACAGTCGTTCTCGTGAAATATCCAGAAATGTACATTCATGCATAAAATGATAGCTTGTTTAAGAGTATGGAATTTATTACCGCAAAATTCAGTAGCAAACAAGTGACTTAGCCATCAATTACTATGAAACTCCCGAAAGGAAAATGAAAGAGCAACCCGGGCCGGACACTGCAAAACGTACACAATTGTGTCAAGATGGAGATAATAAAACTATTATATATAATGAGTTTTATTAATATAAGTGTGTATTAAAGTATGCTCAGTATTGGAATAAATATTTGTTAAAAATATGACATGGGAATTTTTAAAAGTGTACGTGGAAATTAAAAGTTGATGAGTTTACATGTATTACTGTTAGTATAATTGTAATTGTGAAGTGATAGCACCTGTGCCTTCACATGGTCGCTTGAAAGTAGTCTATTTTAATGTTTATTTACCAGGCATATCTCCATACGACTCGACCATGTTTAATTACTGACTGTGAGAGCATCCTTATACCAAGTGATTAGGCCCTTGTCCTCAACGTTAAACTTCGTGTACCTTAACCTTGGTCGAGAATAGTGTAGTAACTTAACCTGGCCTTTCTCGGGTTTTGTTGCTCTTCCAATAATATCTACTCATCCGACGTCACTCCTAAATATTCTAACTCGTTCTCTTCCTAATTCTATTACTGGTTTCCCCTTATTATTATTATTATTGTTATTTTTCGGACCAAACCACTACGCCCCTGTTTTCTCTTCCATTGACTTAGAATCGTATGAAACAGGAAAGTAACATATTAGGATTCGGTCTTTTGCCAGAGAGCAATCTGTGTCTAGTCCATCGTCGCTGGGAAATTGGTCACCACTGTCCTCACCATCGCAATCTCGTTCCCCTTCGATCACTCGCGTAACATTATTTGGTCCTCACTCTGTACGATGCACAGTGGGACGAGTAATTAAAAGGTTCGGACAAAGATAAATGCTGCTGTCTTCTATTCCCAATCTTAAGAATTTCGTAAATGATTCCATTGATACAAAAGAGTCATTTGCGATCGTGAACGATTAAGCCGCGTACAACCAGTAGCGTTCCTACACCTAACGAAGCCCGGAGTGCGTTTAATTTTGGAGACCCCTCAGATTCAAATACCGAAACGTTTCAGATCAGGTAAAAATAAACAAAAATTGAAATTTTAGTATTTAATATACTCAGTATTGTACATTATTTAATGCATTTGAAGTGTATTTAATAAGTCTAGCAATTATTTATTTTATTGTTATAAAAAAACTGTTAAAACTGTATTTACGTTCGTGTTATTTTGGTGAACCATTTGAAATTCCCTCTCAGGTGGAGGCCAGGGGTGGACCACCCCACACGCCCCTGCCAAGGTACAATACTGGGCACAACATTATACATTTGCAACGAGCAATGGAAATATAACCATTCAAATAACAGTTTACAGGTTTCAAAATTGGAATTTCGTTAACATTTTGTCGTGAAATAGAGTTATGGAAGTTTTGGTCGTGATATTCCGTTTTGGTTGTGAAATTGTGTTGACGCTTGGTTGTGATTGTGTATCATTTGTTCTCTGTTACATGAGTTATTAAAAATTGTACATATTTCAAGCTCAAATAAATTTTGAAAAATCACATGGTACCATCTGTTCGCTTTCTCAAACCCACAGGGTTCACCAGACTCGAATCTTAAGAATACGTTTTTTTAGTTTAATAGTATTGAATATTTATTTTGCTAACGTTGTGGTAGGGTTAAAATAGCCTTAACAACATCGATCTATTTCTTTTACAAACTCATATTTTAATAGAAAAGTTTATTCTTTTTTTTTCTTTCTTGTTATTAACCACATGATAAATATAATCATAATTAAATTGAAATTGTAAAACCGACTTTTTTGTAGTCAATTATTTATATGGTGACAGGTCGGTTTTATAATATCAATTTAATTATGATTATAGACGAGAATAGTGTCAATTAGATCCTTTAATTTTACGGTAGGACTTAACTAAATCTACTTTTTTTTTGCTCCTGTGAGACTTATTCCATTTTTAAAAATTTTGGTCAGTATGTTCGCAGTTCGGCCCCACTGCGCAGCGTTCGAAAGCCATTCTCTGCGCGTTTCTCGCTTCAGTAGTCAGTTCTCCGCCCTCTTTACGGCTTCGAGCCACTGGTTTTATTCATCCACAATGGCGCCTTTTTATTGAAACTTTGCGTTGCATCGGCGCCACTGAAAGAGACTGAACACCCACAGAAGTGTTGTAATACGCGAGCATCCAAGTCGATTCCTCACACTGATCGAGGTGCAAAAGCAGAGGATTGAATATTGTTGTATTTGTAAATGGGAAATGTAGCGTGTTATTGAAGCTTATCTACATGGAGCGATAGAAGGTAGGAGTTGAATTGAAGGCTATTCTTAGTAGGTGGACCAACTTGAGTGGGTGGTAAGTAGAAGTAGTTAGTAAGTGGAGGTGGTTAGTAGTTAGTAATTGATACTATGAGGAGCTGGATAGAGGAAGGATGGTTGGTTTTTCAGTAGTTACAGTTATATGAACTGGCACATTTATGTGAAAATTTACAAATATTCTGGCTCCATCGGGAATCGAACCCGGGATGATTTGGTGAGAAGTGACAACACTACCACCTGAGCTACGGGTAGGGCTGCAGGGGAATGGTTCACGTGTTGCTCAGCAAGGCGGGTCTCATCCGCGTTCAGGTGTGTTTCAAAGGCAGAATAGTTTGTTTCAGAGATGACATGAGAAATTCAGTGAATCGATTTACGTACCAAGTGAAAGTTCATAGTTTAAATAAACCGTATAATGCTACTACGAGAATTTTTATAGTAATAAAAAAATTTTTTTTGTCAAAAAAGCCGTTGCAAACTGCGTATGACGACGTAGAGGACAATAAACAAATCTACTCTCCGGAAGCGAGCAAGGGACCATGTCATCAATTCCGATAATGAGCCCTAAGGCAGAGGTGGATTTAACACACTCCTAAGATAAGAATAAAAATAGTCATCTGTGTATTATAATATTAAAATAATACCAACAAATTTTAATTCAATGAAACCCAAAAAGTTATTTCAGATGTAGGTAGTACTACTAAACTATTGATTACAGAAATGTCCCGCAAACTCGACGTAATGTGGACCGGAAGGATGCCGAGTTTGTGAAATGCTGGATTATCGGGAATAAGGGCCAAAAAATAAAAACTAAGACACAGTAAGTACATTTTTCGTTTATTTCTCATATATGACTACATTTACAACGCCATAACATTGAAATACATAAATTTAACTTGATGGAGAAAATACATGATTTACTTTTTTCCAAAAAAATTTCATAGTACTCATTTGCTTCTCACACTGAACTCGGTTCCTTGCAGCTTCATCTCAAAGTCGGCGGAGGAAGAGTATATCCATCGGAAATTACGCGAAAATTCTTTCCGTTTAAAGGAATTTATTATTTTCACGGAGTCGCCGAGAAATCCGGACTGCCGGGTTATCGGGTGTCGAGTTTGCGGGACTTTACTGTATTAAGAAAATAAATCGTAAATATTAAAATGACACTAAAATTGAGGCTTATTATTTGCCGTTTGTGAAGAGCCTCGCGAGTGTGAACCAAAAGATCCGCCTCGACCGGAAGGGAATCCGGAGAAAAACCCGCACCAGGATGGGGCTACAGAATTCATGTATACAACCGTTCCAAGGCACAAAACTAAACTTATGTGAATAATAAGACACAATACAAGCATACAGGAAAATAGGTATGACATTCTTATAATTTGTTTTTTAAGTACTACAGCAACGGCATGATAGAGAACAAGAATTTATCTTTTATTTAAATCGATAAATTCTTTTACATTGTAGAACCACTCGCGCGGTAGGTAGCTCTTCACCGCTTTTAACTATACAGTTGTAGTTTTAGTATATTGAACTATAATAGATTTCACAATAAGAATAACATTCACTCCACTTTTTACTCTATAATTTATGAAGGGATAATAGAGAAATACTGGCCCTGAGAAATCCAGGGAATGAAGACCAGCTCGGGGAACAAGATTTAGACAAAAAGAATAAGTCTGTCGTCTTCTCACAACTATCCCTTGATTCTTGCAGCTCTCTGCAGCATCGGTACAGTATAGTGTTAACAAGCTTACATTATAAATTAGTTTATTGTCCTCCACGTGGTCATACGCAGTCTGTACTGTTATTTGACAATAAATTTATTATTATTATTCTATTCATCCGAGTTTCGACTATTTCCAATAACAATAATTACTAAAGTTTTTTTTTTGCTTTTTGGTATTGGAGAAATAAAAACTCCTATTTACAACATGCCAACGTTTCGGGCTTCTTTATTTTGGCCTTCATCAGGGCTACAACAAAATTTTGGCACATTCTGAATTGAGTCACACAGCTGCGAGCAGCGCTTGCGTAATGGCATGCGACGAGGAAGTGTGCGACTTAGGAGGAAGAAGGCAAGATTCAACGAGGTGAGTGTTTAACACAATGTTCTTAATTGTAAAATAAGAGTTTTATGTCGTCAATATCTGTATGTTGAAAAAACCCACAATTTTGTTGTAGCCCCGATGAAGGCCAAAATAAAGAAGACCGAAACGTTGGCATGTTGTAAATAGGAGTTTTTATTTCTCCAAGACTAAAACGCAAAAAAAAAAAAAACTTTAGTAATTATTAAGCTTACAATAATATCATTCTACACTTTGAATAAAAATAACACGTAAAAGTGAAATCAAAAGACACAAAAGAAAACATTGAACAACCTTAATAGTGATAAATATCCAACTTATTTGAAAGGTTTTTTTCCCCTTTTTTCTCAAATTAACACATGAAACATATAATCTAATTTTTCATGAAGATATTGGGTTTTTAGACTGCATCATTGATCGTGCTATCAAATATATCAAGTCTCCGGGAAATGTCTCATAATGTTTGTCATTCAGTAAGTGTCATGGTCAGGTTTTTAAGCACTACACAGATGTTTTATCTTGAACTATCATTCTTAAAACTTGATGCCGGGGTGGGCTTCAATATGCCAAGCCGGAAATAAAAAAGTATAATTAAGAAATTTCCTTCGGTAAATTTAAGTTACAGATTGATAATAACTTAAGAAGTATTATACTATTGGTTATTATCATGCGAGATACTCTTTTAAGGTTTGAGGTATATCTCCAGGTACCGAAATATTTTTAATGGATCCATATATTTTCTTTGGAAGCCCAAGAGCAGACAAATACAGCGATGTAACGTTGATTGAATTCGAACGAACAACAACATATTTCAGTATTTCGAATATTTACATTCAGCATTCCGATCGTAATGAAATATTCGTGGAACTATTCCGTGGTCGTATAATGTTCTTTTAGCCAATAGTGACAAATGTGCCATGGCAGAGTCGACTGTTATTTCCTAGCCGCGCTGCACAACTTGTCAATACTGGGAACAACTGAAATAGTGGTCGTACGAGTAATACTGACGGAAGCACAAGCTAATTCTAACTCTGGACGGCTACAGTGTTGCCAAGCACGTCTCTACAGCAATGGTAATTATTTGCAACCTTTAGGCTATATTGCTTACTATGGCTACTGACATAAGAAAGTAAGAATTTGACCGATAAAAATCTAATTTGAAAATACTTTGAAAATAAATAAATTAATTTGACCTAAAAATATATAATATCCGAGGCATTTGTATATGACAACAAAATATTTTGAAATACGGAACTCAAGATAATACTAGCGTAAGTAGAATTAAATCACTAAAATATCTGAAATTGGCATAAACAAACAGAGAAACATATTATTACTGCGATTTCAACTTGAAAAACATACCTCACCGGCCATTTAAATGAAATAATTTCAATTATAATTGATGGTAATGCGCCTTATGAAGGAAATATTTACTTTTTAGAAAAAGAGAAACTTTTAATTACGAAAGTTTAATGTGATATGTAGTAAACTTTCCGTAGTATTTTTTACAGAATTCTTTTCTACATGTCACTGGACATTACAAAAAGATATTTCATATTTCCCGAAGTGAGATACATAAATCAAGAGACCGTTCCGCGCGGCCGCCATGTTCTTACGTGCTCTTGTGCATTTCAAAGGAGTCTAGTGAGTTTCTGAGATATGCTGCCTATTAACTGATATAGAGACATTAAATCAAATGTTTGATCATTATAGTTCATAATGTTGAGTTGTAAAAAAATACAATAAAAATAGAGAAAATAATTTTTAGTGATTCGAGTCAAATAACATAGAACGCTAGTCCCACCTTAAGGTATTATGTGAGCGTTGACTGAAGTCAAGTTGCTAACTATTCACGAAACTTGGAAATACCAAAGTACTTCTTATTAATTAATAATTCATTTTAATGATTTTTTATATTGGATGAGGACAATCATTTTGCGATCATTTGGACAATCATTTTAAAACTTGATAATTAATTTAGACTGTCGTTTGACTCCTTCTTTGACAAGGGTCGCAGTGTCATCAGTCACGTGATGCGACTGCCATTTCCGTCAGAACAGAATTTTCCACAGTTTTTAGTGAATTATTCTTGAAAATGCCCCGTAAGGTATGAAAATCTTGACGGCTTTGTGTTCCTATTTTTATTTGCTCTGTTTTAGTAGGTTGTTTTCACTGTGTTAATTCGATACTTTTGCCAGACTATATAAAAAAAACATGACCCCGCGAAACTTTCTCAATATAAGCCCGTAGTAATTTAAAGTCAAATAATTCAAAATTTTGCGCCGTAAGGGTATTAAATTTCATCGCCGCTGGATAGAGAATGGTTCAATCTATAATTGAAAACATTTTTGGGGGTACTTAAGTCTAGTCGCTCTGACGCACACCATACCTTAACTAGAGAAATATCAACGAAATGGACATGTGCAGCAGGGAGATGAGACTTGGGTGGCGGACGCGAGAGCGCGCTAATCCGCGTGTTTGAATTTTTAATTCGCGTCCGGGGCAACCACTCAGCACCCGGGGTGCGATCAACGCGAGTCGTTTCGAATTAAGCGGCTCTCAGTCAGCGAAGAGGGTCGGGGGGTGAACGAAAAAGGGTTGTTCGAGCGGAGGGTTTTATATCGCCGTCCCCGTCAGCGATGCGAATGCAATTGACGGCACGCGGAAATGCACGAGCATTGCGGACGTGTGAAAAAGTCGCCAGCAATCAGCGTCTGTCGGAGACCTGCCGGGGAAGAGGGTTGGGGTGGGGGGATGAATAAGGGAGGGGGAGGAAATCCAACGAGGTGAAATGAAACACGGGTTTGTATTTATAAGTCTACCATATTTAGCCCTACCATACAATGCAAGATACTTTTTTTAATTTTATTTATTTGTTTCGTGCATCTTCTAATTCATAAATTGTCTCCATGGTAGCGTTGCAATCACAGATTCATAGTTCGAATACACTGTGAAAATATATTTTAAATATGACTCGATCCCGGGACATCCTTCTCTAGCTGCAGGTGTGCTAACCACTGCACTATCCGCCTCGACTCCCGAGTCCGTACGCAACTTCCACCTGGCCTGATCCGGTGAAGCTGGGTCACATCCCTCTTCAAGGGATAAGTGACCACAGGTGGTTCCAATGCTGGTAGCTCTTAAGCCCGGTTTTCCTTTACCTACGCGTCGGATGCATATTTTAACTCACAACTTCCGAGTACCTATTCGTGGAGGAGATTTTTTAATACTCGGAAGTTGTGAGTTAAAATACTCGAGGATAAGATGTGTGTTAACTTTCGATCGAATGAAAACGGCGACGATTCGGTAATCGAACCCAGGACTCCTGCTTTGATTGCAGGAGTGTTAACCACTGCACCACCCGTGCGCCTTTCACAATTGTACTCCATTTCCCCATCTCCATCTCATCTCATATTTTGAACTAATTTTTGTGGACGTAATGTACGTGCTGGTTCATGTGTTTTTTCAACCAGATTTCTAAGGTAAAACAATTTTTTTGGTTTCTTATGATATTAATATTTAACGTTTCATTTGTGTTTTACCATCTTCTGTTAAGCACTTGATACCTAATCAATAGTTTGCAAGAATTAGTCATTTTCATGCTTGATAGTATTTTGATGCATTAAAAACTTTCTTAATATTTCAACTTTTTAAAATGTTTCTGCAGATTATTGGCAAGGATACAACTAGTAATTATTTAATTCGCTTTTCATCTTTTGTGGGTCATTTGACTCCTAGAATGATTCGTTTCCTCTCAAATTGAGTTGTAAACGTGAATAATGCAGTGACTGGTATTTCAAACAGGATGATTCACTAGCCTTAGTGCGTCAGTTGAGTTATACAGATCGGGGCCGCTCCGTAATCTCTCCGTTTATCAGTGTTTAGTGTTACGTGCTCGAGAACAATATTTTTCTGAGTAATTAAGTGCAACAAAACTATTTGAATGACTCAAGCAGAAACGACGTAAACCTTTATCTGTGCATCGGTTCGTAGGACAAACATAACCCCCAGTCATGACTGACGAAGGAAAAATAAGCTTACGACATCCATCTCTATGTCATCTCTACAATGTAAGCTACTGCCGGGATTTGCCTTCACGAGGTAAACGAGACCTTTCAATCGAACTATGTAATACGCTAACGCAGCTGCTATAGTGCTCTGTGAATCATTTTGGCTTTGAATCGTTGTTGTAATGGTGAGACACACTTTTTCTACACATGTTCTGGAGACCTTTAAATATATTTTGCTCCGAGTTCCCAAATTAACGTACTAAAAGAGATTCATCCGTTTGATAAATAATAATAAACTTTATTGTCAATAAAAGCTGTTACAAACTGCGTATGACCACGTTTACTCTCCGGAAGTAAGCAAGGGACCATTCCATCAATGTCCATCAAGGGTCCTAAGGCAGAAGCGGATTTAACATTTCAACATACTCCTAACGACAAGAAAATTGTTCGACACGTGTTATAGTGTTAACACAATACCAACAAATATTGTATTTAATGAAACATATAAAAGTCATTTCACAAGAACGTATTATTATCAAGCTATAAATCATTCGGAAAGTATTGGTGATAATTCGTAACTATAAAAATAACACTAAATTCGCTAATAATTATTTCAATTGATACCGTCCCTAGGTAAGAGTCTTTATAAAACATCCACCTCTACTCGAAGAAAAACCGGAGAAAAAAATCCCGTGCCAGGATTGAGTACATATACAACTAAATTTAAATGAATAATAAAGCATAAAACTGGCATGCAGGAAAATCATTTTGAAATTATTGTCAGATATGTCAGGAATATACGTGAACTGTAGCACAAAACCAATTACCATGGTAGTAAATTAGTGATAGTACTGTGTTCTCACTTTTTGATCTCTAAAGTTTTCCTGTTAAAAAAAAAAATCTACATTTTTACAAATAATAATAACAATAATAATAATAAAGAGAGAAAATTACAGAAATAATGACCAAATTGCAAAAGTTGGTCATTTTGGAGACCAGTACAATCGTGCGCATTGTCTTGAATTTTGAAGACTAGGTTCGCCGAAATTGACCATTACTCACTATGTACTTGATGTATATCTCCGAGAAAAGGTTTCATAATAATAATACAATAAAACCTGTCTAAACCGGACCCTTCATATACAAGAAATCTACAGAAATGGAAAATAAGTAGGAATGAAGAATATACCATGAAAATTAATATTCTGAACAGGAAGAGTGTCTAAAGTGAAAACTGAATAAATTTCGCGAACCCTTTGTGTAAATAAGCTAAGACGGAAATTTTGATGCGTAGTATTAAGTTCGAACTGTTCTTGCAGCCTTGAAGAGCTTCTCTCGTCAACTCACATCGCGGTGCGAATCTTGGATTTGCGACGTGACTACGTTTCTTTGGAAAATAAGTCGTAATTTACAATAATGATTTATGGGGGAGAGGAACTAGGAAAGAAACCATAATGTATTATGCGTATGTTGAGAAAAAAAAAATCAACGTATTTTTTTTGCTTACGGTCTATTATTTTGAATTATTCATAATTAGCGACCATAGTTCTTGAACTTGATAAAAATGAAAACTCTATCCTTCGTAAAGCGGAAGAAATTGAATCGGTCACGGTTCGTGCTGGACTAGCGTAGTACCAGCGGAGGTAGAATTAAATTAGAAAAGTATCTGAAACACATTTATAAACAGTAACATGTATTTATTGTGATTTCAATCTGAAAAACATACCACACCGGCCATTCAAATTAAATAATTGCAATTATAAATGATGACGAAATACATTGTCTCTTATGGAGAATATATTTATTTACAAAATAAGACGAACTTTTAAATCACGAAAGTGATGGAAGTGTACTTTGATTTATAGTATATTTTCCCTAGTATTTTTTACATCACTTTTATCTATACGTCACCGGACATTTGAGAAAGTTATTTAACTTTTTTCTGAGGTGAGGTGCATAAATCGCGGAACCGTCGTGCTCGGCCGCCATGTTTTTACGCCATCTTGTGCATCTCAAACGAGTCAAGCGAGTTCCTGAATATTTTTTATACTGTATTAGTAACTGATAGATACGAATTAAATCCCTTTTTCTCTTCGTTATTATTCATACTGTTGCTCTTCAAAACAATTAGAATAGAAATAAAGAAAACTTTTATTCATCATAGTGGTTTGACTTCGACTTGGATTAAGTGCCGATTCCTCTTAAATGTACTAAAAAATAGATTCACACAAGGGACCCGTGTGTTTTTCTTATATTGCTCTTACTCCTCTTTATACTGTAGAGTAGTCTAAAATGCTTGCTTCACGTGAAGCCCCTTTACACCGGGTGGAGCGTCAGTCGAATTCTTGCCTTGACGCACACGACGCGTCATCGCGAAGTCAGCAGTTTTGGCGATGGCTTGCAAAATTTTAAACGCTTCTCCAAACTCTAAAATATTTGTCCAAGTTTTACGATTTAAAAACAGTTTTCATCTTTATTAAATATAAAAAACAAAGAACGCATTTAGTTTGAAGGGGATTTATTTTACCTACTTGAATACCTACCTTTATTAAGTATTTGAACACTTCTTTATTTAAAACCTCTTTTTTCGATAATTTAGATTAAACTCTATTACGTACTTTCCCAGATATTTTGTAGAACTCTTTTTTAAGACTAACAATATTACCATTCATTGCTGTCACCTATCTCTAACCGTTCAAGCTTCGTATGTGAAATTCTCTCTCCGAAGATGGATTCTTTCCCGACTTGATTCAGTAATATTGTTTTTCAGTATTATTTCTTTTTCGTAACTAAACGAAATATATACTAAAACCTTTCCTGAGAACATACCTATGAATTAATAAAGCGTCACATAAATTGGATGATAATAATAATAATAATAATAATAATAATAAATTGATAATAATAATAATAATACATTCAATAAGGGGTAAATTCATGTCAGGACAAAATTATGGACTGTCAACTGAGTCATTCATAAAATGTCTAGAATCAGATCAAAATTGTAAGTATCTTGGCTTCCAACAATATCGCAAGTTTGACCACTCAGACCTCACAAAGTATTTCCGAAAGAAGTATGAAAAAAGGCTCATCTCAATATTGAAGACGCAATTAAATGCAAAAACTCTTNCAGCATCCGTTCTAACATGTACATTTGGAATAGTTAATTGGTCCCATACAGTCTGGACAACATCAACAGAAAAACACGCACTCTCATGACAAAATTTAGAAGACACCATGCCAAAGGATGTGTTGACCGCCTTTACCTGCCATGGTCAGAAGGGGGAAAGGGGTTGTTAGACGTAGCAAATCTTCGACAATCGCAGATAACAAAACTTAGAAATTATTTCAAGAGTAGTCACTACCCTCTTCATCAGTTACATGTTCGTTTAGATAAAGATTACACTCCCCTAAAGTTACCGAAAAATTTTGAACTATCAATAAATGATATAAAATCCCGTGGTGCAAAATTACTTGCTAAACCCTTGTATGGACAATTCCCAAATTATATGCTGGATGCCAATGTTGACAAGGAAGAATCAACTTTATGGCTAAAACACGGCCAACTCCATGCAGAGACTAAAGGGTTTGTGTGTGCCATAGAGGATCAAGCAATCCCAACTAGATTTACAGAAAAGAAATTCTGTATGAGAACGTCGACGGATTATGTAGAACATGCCACACCTGCAATGAAACAATCCATCACATTATTTCGGGTTGCCAAGTACTCGCCCCTCTAGACTACACCTGCAGACACGATCAAGTGGCCAAAATAATTCACCAACAGCTAGCTAAAAACTTTAGCTTGGTTGAAACAGTTACCTACTATTATACACTCGATCCACCACCTGTCTTGGAAAATACAAATGCCACTTTGTACTGCGATATGCAAATCGTTACAGACAAAAACCAGATATAATAATAATAGACAAATCTAAATGAAAAACTTTTATTATTGATGTATCTGTTCCTTCCATAACGATTTAAAAAAAGATAGAACAAACAAACATTCAAAAATATCAGACCCTTAAGACAGAAATTCAAAAGAGTTGGAAACAATTAATTATTCCCCTAATAATTTCAGCAACTGGAGTAATGTACAAAACACTGAAAGGGCATCTTGCAACATTGCCATTGAGCAGAAATGTACTCCCAGAAATGCAGAAATCCGTTATATTACAAACATGTCACCTAACAAGGAAATTTCTTAGTCTCGACTAAGATCAAATTTTACTTCCGGCTTGGCGTGTAAGGGCCCCCCTCCCCCAACTACCTGTTCGAACAGAGAAAAAAAACAAGCGCGCAACGAAATAACAAATAAATAAATTTAATAAATTTATTGTCAAAAACAGTACAAACTGCGTATGACCACGTGGAGGACAATAAATAATAATAAACTTGTTTATTTTGTGGTTAGGTTCAAGCCATCTGACTTGCTCTTCCGCCTTACCACCGCCAGTAATAATAATAATCGTCATACATAAATAACAATACATACATAAATATAAACATTCATAAACATTTACCTAAGTAATATCAGTAAAATAGGAGGACTATATAATTACTCCATACCACTTGGATCAACGTCACTAGATGAACTTATTACTGTCTTGTATTTGACATTTGAAAGTAAAATAAATATTCAGAATATTATTTCAAAACACATAGCGACATATCAGTCTTATAAGTATCGTAAAAGTGTTATGTAAATGTAATTTCATGTAGACAGAAACTGATATATTTTCATATCTGCAGTGCGTGTGAAATCCTTCTATATATTTTATCATTATCGCATCTCTCTTATTTCAGTTTACGAAAACTGTATTCTAAGTCTGCTTGGTCCATTTACACGGCTAAATATTATTCAAGTAAACAAATATGTAAGTGTTGGAGTAAGTGTAGCTTTATTTTACTGCGTCTATACCAAACTTTCAAGCGAAGTACCGTTAATGCGGAAGTAATGCATACTAATTGTACTTCACATACAAAATTTAAGCAAAATCATTGGAACCGTTTTTGAGAAACATTCAAAACAGTACTTTGACCTTCATGTGAAGTAACCTTTGTTTAAAATAAAAAAGAAAATTAGAGCACGTGCATCGACAACAAGTAAATTCTACCGTAAATACGAAATGCGTATTAAATTGGTTCATCCGTTTACTCAGAATCGCTGCGCACAGACGGACGGACGGTCGTTATGCCAAAAACCACTTTTTCAGAATCAGGGATCGNAAAACAACTTTTTCAGAATCAGGGATCGCCAAAACGGATATTTCCGTCGAAATCTCGCTCTCGAATTTTTCCACGATTACAATACTTTCTATGTACTACGTGTGTGAGAAAGTAAGAAATATATTGACGTTAAGTGTAGTAGAACTTGAGTTTTACACGGACTCTGATTTCAGCATCTCTCGGGAATTTCCGAAATTGATTTATTAATGTTTCTTTGTTTGATGATTCCCTCAACGAAGCGTCTGTCTTCAAACCCGCTCGAGTATTTCCGTATCGAAGAGGTGGGGCCCCACGACGCCGAGGCAACCTACCCACTGACATTACGCTCCGATCCGTTCACGTATACTAGATAATGACTGCGGTTTAACAAAGGTTCAATTGTCCGGGTGGCGACGATACGGCATTGTAATGGAGGGTTAATGTCGCAAAGACTTTGAAGTTCGCTGAAAGTGAATAGTTGATTGTGAGTTCGCGTACGAATACTAGGGTGAATGGCTACAGAATAATGGATGAAGAGTCAAAATTCAGTAATTCTGCTCGTTCACGATTCACTGATGTTTCATACCGAAGTGAACGTTCTCTGGTAGACGTATCGGAGACCGCCTGACATGTATCTTACATGCTCGTGATCAATTTCTCTTTCATGTTGTGTCCTCGTTACATGTGTCTGATTTCAATTCAAGTTACGATTGCGCCAATCGAAGAATAATGTATCTCTGTCGTATAATTATTGACGTCAGTGAATGTCGTATTACCCAATTCAGGAATGTCTATAAAACCCAACTATTTTTCAGGAAACATAAAAACAGTATAATTCAATCATTTAAGTTCATAGGAAATACACCCTTTAGAAATGGAATATTTTGTTACAGACCATTAGTCAAGAATAAATAATTTTTTCTATAAAATTCAAAAACTGTAAAATAAATAAATGTGTGTAAAGAAATATACACAACTTATAAATGTGCATAATTCATCGTTATACTGAATACGGGGTGTTACTTAAAAAGAACATTTTTGAATTGATTTCGATAGTATGGAATTACTACAATCAAAAGAGGGAAAGGATCCATTTTTTAAAAGTCAAAATAGTGTCATTTGAACGATGATATAGATTACGCTCCAACTAAATAAGTACTAGTGTTCTGTAATGGAAGTATGCGAATCGCCCTAACATAAAATTTCAAAAACTCTTTAGATCTTTACGAACTAGGTCTATCAGGATCAATTCTCAAAATAATATTACTTGATTTCACAGTTTTGTGTATGTGAGAAAGTTATTTTTTTCGATAGCATAAGAAATGAAGATGAGGATTGAATTTGGTTTCATTTGGAATAGAGTCCTCATCCTGACATCATGTACTATCGGTATGTCACTTTTGGTTTCTATAATGTTAAAATTGTGCAAAAAAGAAATATATTATTTAATAAACATTAAAATTTTTGTTTGCAGACGTCATGTAATTTACGAATCATACAATGGAGACATTTACTACCTCTACTTAACTTGTGTTTCTCAGAAGTTTTAAATGGTCTCTCTAGAATAAAAATATCACTATATATTAGTAAATAAATAAGAATTGTTTCAATTATTCAGAATTATTCTTTGCGAGTGTCAAAGGACCAAATAAAATATTCGGATTATCGAGAATTGACGGGGATGTATTATATTTTGTTTCTATTGATAAGTTTGTTTTTTCCAATTTGAGTTGTGCATTCCAAGTTTAATAGTGCTATTCATTCCGCATTGTAGTCAATATTGTAAGTCAACCCGTGTCTCTCTGCGTATATTTTGCAAATATTTATCCCCATTTACGATATGGTATTATCTTTTGGGGTCACTCTGCTCAGAGCATCCAAACTTTCAGAAAATAAAAGAAGATAGTTCGGATACGTAAATCTCACCCGAAATTCATGAAATCATTTATCAGGAGCATTAAATATCCTGTCTCTCCCTTGCATTTTAACCTTTGAAATCGGCCGTATTTGTCCAANCATGAAATCATTTATCAGGAGCATTAAATATCCTGTCTCTCCCTTGCATTTTAACCTTTGAAATCGGCCGTATTTGTCCAACTTCAGAATTTTATTCCTTCCCTTACCGTGCCAGTTGTACAGAGACTCACTTTCAATAGTTTTTCATAGTAGCAAACGAAACCTGTGTTGCATAGCAGCAACAGAACTAGCCAGCGTACATCCGTCCACTTGTCATGTTGGCCCTAATGCGAACGGGCGCTCTTTAAAACGCCATTGCATTCAACCAAACATCACTAAACACACAGCGACAATGGAGACCTCGTTCCAGCCTGGTGGAGGCGCTCTAATGCTCCATTGTGCGGCGACGACACGAGCCGATGCGAGCAAAGGCAGCTCGCTTTCTCATATCGCAGCAGTGTGTGTGTGTGTGGGGGGGGGGACTCGCTATTAAATTATTTTGTCCTTTTATCTCTTTAGAGTTGTTGATGTCAAACGCACAAACCCTTCTTCCATGACACGAGAAAATTATGAAGAACTTGAACTGTCTGGCCCCTTGTTACAATTCCCTCCGAATTTGTGATTATTCATTTTAAAATCTGGGCAACCAAGCGTCTCGGTTGAAAATTTCATATGCAACGGTTTTTGTAATATTGTGACTTCCATAACGGGTTCAAAGAAATAATTAAAATTTCCATCAGTTTGTGTTTTTCATCAGTTAAGACCACTGAATTCTTTGGTTTTCAATTCACTTTTAGAGTGTTCTTCAGAGCCGTTATATAATTTTGCTTCTACAATTCGGTCACGGAGATTATACAACCTGTGGATTCTCTGCCTCAGCAAACGCGATCGAACTGTGTCGGACACATTAGAAAGCTTCACCGTCGAGTTATGCGAGTGAAGATTCACATCTACTGATTAGCAGCCTATTTTAATTGTTTTTATGCTCTAATTCATCAATGTTAACCAATACGTTTGCGATAACCCTTTACAAGAGTCCTTTGAAATTGCGATTACTTTTCCCGATTTGCACGTAACAGACATTGCATAGAATATAGTTTTATTTGTAGATTCTCTTGCGCTATGCTCCCTAAGGTAGTACTAACATAAGTAGAATTAAATGACATAAATACCTGAAATTGGCGAAAATAAACAGAGAAACAAGTTCTAATTGTGATTTCTACTTGAAATACGCGCCTTACCGGCCATTTTAAAGAAATAATTACAATTAAAATTGATGATGTATTACATTGGGTCATGGAGTTTAAAAAAGACCAACTTTGAAATCACGAAGAGGACAGAAAATTACTTCCTTTTGTAGTAAATTTTCCTTTGAAGTATTTTTTTACATCACCGGATATGTGAGAAAGATATTTTACTTTTTCGAGGTTGGATGCGTTGGACCGAGGTTAGGTCACGAAACCGTAAAGCTCTGCCACCATGTTTTTACAATGCTTTTGGGCATTCCAAACGATAGGAATGAACTGATAGGAATAAATTAATTCGTGTTATTTCTTCGCTATTATTGATATAGTTGAGTTTTAAGACAATTAGAATGAAAATGAAGAAAATATTTCAGTGATATGACTAGCTTGGAGTGCTGATCCCACCTTAATAACATTTGTTCTATCGTCCTCATAAAATGATCTCAATAATTCTGTTCTTCCTTCCCTTCCCTACTCGTCATTTGCAACGCGCCTACAATATAAACAGAGCGTCCGCTCACTTCCTCGCATCCAATTAGCTCCGCGCCCTGTTTCTGTTCCGATGGTCGTGTTACTTCTCGCACGTTTCCGTAGCCGAGTGAAGAAGCCGGGGGCAGTAGCAATTAACTTGTCTCCGACACTAAGTAGCCAGCTCTTTCGAAAGGTTCCCTACCACCCTCCGGGCTATAACCAAATTCAGCAGTATTGCCAACATTATTCCACGAATCTTCCACATTTCCAAGAAACCATTCCTGCTCTAATTCTGTGATTCACAAGTAACAGTCAATTCCTATCGAAGTATTTCATTCCAGTCACGTCAAACTTTAAAAATAAATAAATTGTCAAAAAAACATATAAACTGCGTATGACCACGTGGAGAACAATGAACATATTCCCCATCCGGAAGGAAGCAAGCAAGGGACCATCCCATCAATTCCGATCAAGTGCCCTAAGACAGAGGCGGATTGAAAATTTCAGCTCACTCGTTAGGTAAATAAAACGTTAGCTGCGTGTTATATCAAAAGAATTCCAACAAATTTGTCATTAATAAAACACAAAAAAGATTGTTTAAAAGATGGTAACTAAATTGTTTATATCGTTATTATTTATTATTATCGAACCACATTGATGATAAATCATAACTATTAAAAAAACACGAAATTCGAGATAAAATTTGGAATCCGCCTCTGCCTTAGGGCCCTTCATCGGAATTGATGGGATGGTCCCTTGCTTGCTTCCTTCCGGAGAGTAATTTAGTTTATTGTCCTCCACGCGGTCATACGCAGTTTGTACTGTTTTTTGACAATAAATTTATTATTAATTATTACAGTAGATTACCGTCCCTATGCAAGAACCTAGAGAGCTTATATATAGAATCCAACTCTACCCGAAGAAATATGGGAGAAAAACCCGCATCTGGATCAAAACCCGGTTTTCATTTAAACATTTAGTATTTTGTGAGGCGTAATGGACCGTGATACGTCCGCAAGGGTTTTCCCTGCATGCCATTATCTTCATCTAGATTTTCAACACCGAAGGGGTACGCGCTCTCCTATTCATTACAACATACCCCCTTAAAATAATAATAATAATAATAATGAATGTGGTGTAAAAAATAGTTACAAACTGAGTATGACGTGGAAGACAATAAACTGATTTACTCTCCGAAAGTAACACTCCGGAACCTTAGAGTATAATAAAATTTTGTATAACCAATTGCCATGACGCAGTCTACATTATCGCAATATAGGCCCCACAAAAACCAACGGATTAATTTATTATATATATATATTTGAATAAATGGGTTGTGTGAAAGAGATTGTACAGTACGAGACAGTGATGTCGTGCTTGCATTCATATCTCGAATGACTGGCAATATTCACTGTGAATATTTGTTCACTGCGAGTGCGCAACCTCCTAATGACCCATAATTCACTATCACGTATACGTCATACACACGTATCCAACAACTTGTTAGAAAAAGTCCCAAAGCATGACACTTCCATCATGCAAATAGTATCTCCAATATTCGATCAGCCAATTAGAGTTATCGAGCGCTTTTGGGAGCCGTGGCGAACGCCGTGTTCACCGCCTTGGGGTTTCATTCCCACCGTCTGCCGCGGCGTGTAGGGCGTGCACACCTGCTGCCCGTCCGTCTGTCCGTCTCATCGCCTGAGGAGAACGCGCGCTGCACAATGGCCGACAACTGCTGGGCTTGCCGCCTCCAAACCTCAGTGGGTTGCTTCGGTTTTCATTCTCAATATTGTGATCAGCAGGTGTCTTCAGTTTCCATGATGATTCATGTAACTTACGTCTACATTAACTACATTATCCAAAAAAAAGGGAAAGGACAGTATGACACAACAGAAAATACAACACTAAATTGAAAGAAAGACGAGTTTACTAACTTCGAAACTTATACATTAAACTGCGGGATGCATAGAAGATTGTGATGTCTCCTCCAGTAATGAAAGATCTCCACTAACAGAGACGAGACATGGTAATGTACATACAGGAGTGACCTTGTTAAAGATTTGGAATTAAAACTAACTACTAAATAAATAAGAAAAGTCTAAGGTTCTTCGGAAAACGTTTTCAAAAATTTCATTTTTGGAAGTGTAAGAGCCACTGAACGATGATACGTTGAAGGTCTAAATGCTACAACGCGTTCATCCCTTCAACATCTGTAGGTTGAGCCAGTACTTCTATTCAGTGAAAGAAAATAACATGGCAAGGGTAGTTGAGAAATGTACGTTTAACCACAAACAAATAATATGAATATTATATCCAAGTTTATAGAAGCATAAATTTCAGACCTGAAATTTAAATAAATAAATAACAATATTCTGATCGTTTGACTGATAGACCCTTTTACATTTCATGATTTTTGTTTTCTTCTTTTTTAACGACGAAGCTCTGTTTGACACCAGAACACTTTTATAAACATAAAAGCCCCACCGGTTGAGGTGGTAGTGTTGTCGCTTATCATCAAGTCATCCCGGGTTCGATTTCCGAAGAGGTCGGAGAAATTTTCACATGAATGTCCCAGTTCATATAGTTGTGACTACTGAAAAGCAATCCTTCCTTCCTCTATCCAGCTCCTCCTAGTATCAATAACTCTAACTATTAATAACTAATGAAACAAATGTCATTTTTGTACCAAAAATACCGAAATTTATTGTGCAATAAATTAATACGTATATCAAAAATTCGTATACCATTTTGTTCATCAAAGATAAATATCGAGTAAAAACAAATTTGAGAAAGATTTTAATAAAAAAATTTCATGATCGTTGTATATATCCAAACATGTGACTAATATACTAGTTCACGTAAATGCCTTTCGTATTGTCTGTACCATAAATAAGTACTAGACGCAATCACACATGACCAGCCAGACTCGCCGCAAGACACCGAATCGACGCACATCTCCAAGACTACTCAAGACCGAAATTTACATTACTAGAGCAAGACTCAAGGCCAAGATGGATTATTCAAGAGCCAAGATGGACTATCTTAATTTTGGTCCTTGTCTTGTTTAGCGAATCACTATCCTGAGTTGTATGGGATATTTTTATTGGAAGCTCCTTAATGTTTGTCCCGTATTTTCCGGAAACTTTTCTTCACCGAGGGAGGTGAGTTAGGACTAACGTTACAGAATTATTGGAGGGGTACGAGGTATTTTTACAGTTATGAAGGGCAGGGAGGGGGTCAACAATTGCAATTACTTAATTTATGGACGGACCCTTCTTACTTTTCAAAATAATATTTTTATACACGTTTGCTGGATCAAAAATACAAGAATATAAGAATCTATGGTAAGCTACATTTTTCTGGAAAAGTGTAACGAAATAAATTATACGCGTGTGATGAAATAGTGGAATACTAATTTTTCTTTAATTGCTAAGATTTTGAATGCTAATAGTAAAGTATGAGTAAGATGTAAGCTGCATATTAATTTCCTTTTTCGTTTTAAACATTCAGAAGTTTTAACAAGAATGCCACATTATTCTGCTATCTCTGTATCAATTAATGTCACAGCATTAAAGCATTTTAATTTAATCGTTTTACAGAAAACGCCAGCCCTGCTCTTTCCATAAATTTAATTGAGAATATTCTTCCAGAAGAGATAATCTTAAAATAGGACTAATTAACATTCCACATCCTTCTTACATTTCCATTTCCGTAAATTATTAAAACTCACGCTCACCAAATCCATAAGTCTCCCACCCCTTTTCTTTTCTTCCAATCCTCCTCACGCAACGTGTGCCATCGCCGCTGGCGCTAATGAGATGCAGCGGCGGCTTGACGAACTATACTCTTGGCATCCCCGGGGCAAACGCTTGACTACCAACCACCATTGCTCCTGCTGCTAATGCGATCTCGCTTTATGGTCCCCCGATTAATTCTCGCCCCGCGCCATAAGCTTCGCTTTTTATTTGTTTACACAAGGTACAAGAGCTGTCGAAGGGGCTGTTGCGAGATGTTGGATACGCACGTTGTTCCCAAACATCAAAATGCTGGTAAAAAAAAAGTAGCTATTTTTCAAAACGCATGGTATGTTCTTCGTAGTTGTGGGGGGTTGCAAACATTATCAAAGAATGATAAATTAAACGTTGTTGGTTTTTTGTTCATAGTTTTATTGCTAGAAAACTTTTTTCGACTGCATAGCAGCCACCATCAATAGCATACACAGAGTATGCAGGAAAAATTTGGGCAAGTGCCTGCATACTCTGTGTATGCTACTGATGATGGCTGCAGTGTATGCTACTGACGTTGACTGCTATGCAGTCGAAAAAGATTTTTAGCAGTTAAACTATAAGCAACAAACCAACGACGTTTAATTTATAATTCTTGTATGGTATGTAGTAAAGAATTAGTAGTGGAGAGGGGAACTCGGAGATGCTACTTAAGAGTGTTAGATTAAATTGAAGTAAGAGGGGACTGTCATTGAAACTAGTCATTACCAAGACTGCCATTACCAAGTCGCGGATTGGAGCGATTACCATTTCTTTCTTTTAGATATATATTTGTTGATAGTATTTTATTTGCTCATATTCCAGCAAAATACTGCAATTTTGCTAAGTAGTACATCTAATATAATATTACTGAATATTCTTGCAGTTACGTTCTTGTTAAGTTAATTTTGAACTCTAGTAAAAATGACCATGGGTGTGGACATCTGTTACTGCCAAACGGCCATTAAAACCCGACCACTTGAAATGAATGGCCGTTGGGCCTTAACAGATGACCACTCAATGACCATTTATACTAGAGGAGAGACTTTACTAAGAAGATATAATGGAAATAATCGTAAAATTATATAGAGAATTATCTTTCGTTTTGTTTTTTGTTATATTTTGTTTTTAGAACTATAACTGAGACCCGCAAACATATATGAGAAAACATTAGCATCAACTCATCATATAAATAATAAACAATTAACAATATTTAATAGTAACTAAATTTGTTAATTGTTCAAAGTGGTGAAGTATGTCTATATCTGTTGAGTATTCATCTCAAGTGTGTGTGTGTGTGGGGGACTATAGCCCCTTAGCCCCCCCATAGATCCGTCACTGTGAGAATGTATTTGCAGGAGTTTGACTTGTGTCCAACCATAAAGCAATGTAGCCACACACTGTCAATAAGCTACGAAGGAGAAGGCAGTCTTCGGAGAGGCGATGGTTGTTGGCTGGTTATATGGCCGCCGGGCGAGCGGCTGCCGGGAGGATCTTTGGGCTTCAGATGTGGCCCGAAGAGGAAGTGGTGGGGGAGAGGAGGGATAAGACGATGGAAGGGGCAAAGCGGAGTTCAGTCTAATTGCGCCGCGGGTGCATCCGTTGGCCAGCGAAGACCAGGCGCGATGCTTCCGTTGGTCTTTAGAGAAACCTGAGTTCATCGCTCACACATGAGCGACAATTTGCCGTTTCTCGTAAAACGTCGACATACGATGGAGGATTAAAATTGGAACTCTTTGTGTAGAACAGTCCATCTTCGTGTGCATAGTAATAGGTTGTTTACTCCTTCGATGCTTACACCCTCCACAACTTTGAATGCTCCAGTAGTATTATTTTAGTTTGACATGAGCTTTCGCTCGTGATGTTCTACTTTACTTATGTTGGTACCAATGTGAACCAAATTGATGTGATTTTCATCGTTTTAAAGTGTTCTGTATGTTCCTATGTTTTTATATTGTGACTGTAATCTTTGATGTATTTCCACTAACTATACTATAATAAATTGTCTGCTTTAATAGGTCGATATTAATTAATTCTTTGTGATGAACTTTCTCCGTTTAATTTGTTCGGCTTGAGCGAGAACTCTTTTGACCGAATATAGATCTTCAGGCCAATAATACAAACATTATAACAGAATATTAAATTTACGAAGAATGACTCAGAATACAATGATATAGATATAAAATGCTAATGAGTTATAGATGATAAAATCATGACAGACTAAAAAAAGATACATTTTAATACAGAAGATCCGAACTAATTAGACGTGGATCACAATGGATATCATAAACTTTTCGTCTATCGTAATTACCGACCCTGAATTCTGTTCACAGTCAAGGGGCTAAGGATCGTATCTGAGTATCATGGGTCTAGAGCATGAATCATTCAAATTGATTTCAGAAGAAAATTTCAGGAAAATTAAGTGTGTGACAGAATTTTTGAAAACTGAGGAATATACAGGTGGCGAGACATTCTACACAGGTTCAAGAGCTCACGATCTCACAGTACACGTTATGTGTAATTTTCTACTACTAGTTGTAATATTCAATAGAATTCAATAATATTCAATAATACTGAAGAATATTATTGACACAAAAAATAATGTAATCGACTTGTAGTCAAAACATATCTCACATAAAATTCCGCATTTGTAACTGATCCCCTTGAGTCCGAGTTTCGGATAAATCCAGTAACTAGGTTCCACAACAATAATTTCTGTTGCTCTCTGTCGGTATGTGAAATATTATCAATACTGCGATACACCAACATAAAATTTACACTTATGATTAAACATAACTTTCTGTCCACTGCTATCTTTGCGGTTCTTTTTTTGTTGCTTCATTGGCACAGAGTATCGGAGATGTCAAGTGTCGTATGGATCGTTCAGCTTCTTTCCTAGAAGCTAGAGATGTGACTATTCCAGGCAGATGAAAATCATGAAACACGGAACTTCCGCCACTTGACCAACTCTTTGTTCTTCAAATGAGTATGAATCAGTGACCAGCCACGTTTTTAAATAGAGAGGGGAACAGGTTACATATAGGCGCATCTTCTCATCTCTGATGAAATTGTCAAAACGGGAATTTGAGAACACGCTGTAGTGTAGCGGTATCGCCGAGCATACTTTACATTTAACTACTATCAGTTAAGTTGATTATAAAACGTATTATGAATTGGTTATTGATATAATGAAAGGTTGTTGGTGAGAGAAATATATGAGTTTGATCTCCATATTTTAGACTACGGCAGTCGTGTTCCAGTCGCTCTTATCATATGAAACCTTTGACTCCTTGCTACAAGTTTAGGACTATACTTGCGACGGGCACCAGGCGGTTTTCTGTCCTTTGGTGTTTCACGTAACAGTTTACTACAATGTAACCGAGTAACCTGACCACAACAGACCAACGACCCAGAGGATTGTGAAAATGAATACATTTTATTATCAATCTGGACATTTTTTTTATATTGTGAATGGGAAATGGGTGCTATTGAAGCTTATCTACATGGAGCGATAGGAGGTAGGAGGGTAGAATGGTATTAGTATAGGTGGGCAGGTTATCTGGGTTTACCAACAACTTGGCTCACATGGAGGGGTTTGCAGAAGTAGTCAGTAATAGTTAGAGTTATTGATACTAGGAGGAAGGTTTGCTTTTCGCCAGTCACAGCTATATGAACTGGGACATTCATGTGAAAAGCTACAAAATTTCTGGTCCATCGGGAATCGAACCCCGGATGACTCGGTGATGAGCGACAACACTATCACCTGCGCCATCTGAGGCTTAATCTGGATATTCGATTATTTCCAGAGCTATCCCCGTCTTTTCTGGGTGGTTGCCAATTAATTTAGTTACTATCGTGATATAATAAATTGTTTGTTCATTTCTCACGGGAATTGGTTGTATGAAACCATATGAATGATTAATCCAGGGATATTTGAATGTCTTCGATAGATTTTTTTTTCGTTTTTAATTTCATTTTGGTTTATGAAGCATTCAGCCATGAGTATAATTCGGCTCCTTCCAGGCTCTACCAGGAAAAGAATGACATTCGTCGCTGTTTCTTCGGCACCATTGCAAATGTGTTCCTCTTTGACTGTTTTTCAAAATTACCAGTAATTATTGTCTCTTTTCCCGCTTTTTTCTTCAGTTCCAGTAAATTAATTTCCTTTATAATGTACAAGTATTTAAGGTTATGAATTCCCTTTGTCAGTTTCATAACATCCTTAATTACCCTTTGAAGAAAATTTTTGGAAATTAATATATAATTTGACACAGTTTCGTAGAGATAGGGGTTTGCGATAGGAACGTATTGTCTCGTCCCGAATGTATAGCATATTCTTTTGATGTATGTAATTCATCAGTAATTAAACGCACTTACCATTCATTTTCCGCGGTTTCCTTATGTCCTCCACCCTACACTTACCCGCACTTCTTCGTTTCTTCTGCTTCCCCTTTATTACTCTCCACCACCTTTACTCTCCAGTGGCGCGATGTTTTCGAATATTCTAATGACTTCCCAGATCCTTTTGCACTCATTCATCGCCGTACAACGAGTTCCGGAAGAGTTCATTACATCATGATGCTAATCCTCACGTCGCTCCCGGGCGAAGATGGCTATCGGCGATTCTAACCCCAAAAAGTCTCTTCAGCACCTGAATTGACCACGTGACTTTTGGGAGATTTGATACGGGATTTTCTTTTGCTTTGGAATTGAGTTTTCTGTGGAGAAGAACGAGGGCGATACAACAGAAGAAGAAAAAAAGAAGAGTATGTAGCAACTAAACGGTTATATGTGTTTTTCAGAGATTATGTGACGCAATCAGCACAGATAAGGTTGGGGAGACTAGAAAATAGAAGTCTCTTGCAAGTGAGACAGCTAAGATTGTGGCAAAAGATTTATGAGACAAGAAGGTAGACAGAAAATGACTAATGATTAGAGAATAGTGATTATGACTGTAAAAATTGCGCAGGGACTGGTACTTAATGGACAATCATGAAGTATAAGGGGAGTGGTGAGGGAAAAAACAAACATTGAATGTATCCAGTAAAAAAAGAGCCTGGTAATAACGTTGTATATAGACAAGGTATTCAGATAGTTTTGGCCAAATAAATAAGTGAAGTAATGTACAATTAAAGGGCATAGGAACCAAGGGGTGCAAGTGAGTGGTTTAGAGAAATTGAGTTTCCAACGGAAACGATACAAAACTTTGTTGGCGAAAAAATTCTCTGACAATCGTTGCGATCTAGTCTCTTTCAGAAGGAATATGAGATATACAAGTCGTTATAAAAAATTAAAGCGGACAAATAGTAAGGCATGTGGGTAAAGATATTATATTAATTTTTGGGCATGTCTGATAAAATATTGTACGCTTCCTAGTGTTGTTAGTAGCATTGAATATTACCATTGTTAAAAAATTCTGAAAACCAGTTTTGATGTTTTACACCAATTTTTCTTCTTCGTCGACTATCTTAAAATACAATTGATAAAAATTCTAGAGAACGCGAATCGTGGGCACTCTCAGAATAAACGATATGACTCGGTCATTTCTTTCCTCAGTATCATCGAGCACAGTTGGACGAACACATTATAATATGAAAATCATTTTCTAGACACCAAATTTCATGTTCATCAAAATGTAGTAATTGATTTTCTTTTCAAATAGCGAACTACTTACGAATGAAAAAATCGACGCATTGAATAAATTAAGAGGAATGTATTTTGTTGATTTTAAAGTTTAAGCAATGTCCATATAAATCCATATAATAAGAATAAATTTATTGTCAAAAAAACAGTACAGACTGCGTATGACCACGTGGAAGACAATAAACTAATTTACTCTCCGGAAGCAAGCAAGGGACCATCCCATCAATTCCGATCAAGGGCCCTAAGGCAGAGGCGGATTCAAAAATTTCAGCAAAAATTCCTAGATAAGATAAAAAGTTAGCTGCGAGTTATAATACATATATAAAGTCAATATGTTTGTAATTTAACGCAAATATGTTTGTAAATTTACATGTACAAGTTATTATCGAACTATAGAGTATTCTGAGTATAGTGTTTAAAAATCATAAGAGTTGAAAAAACACTAAATTCACGATTTCTTGTTACAATAAACACGCTCCTAGACAAAGCCTAGAGAACTTGTATAAGAAATCCTAGATGAGATAAAAAGTTAGCTGCGAGTTATAATACATATATAATGTCAATATGTTTGTAATTTAACGCAAATATGTTTGTAAATTTACATGTACAAGTTATTATCGAACTATAGATTATTCTGAGTATAGTGTTTAAAAATCATAAGAGTTGAAAAAACACTAAATTCACGATTTATTGTTACAATAAACACGCCCCTAGACAAAGCCTAGAGAACCTGTATAAGAAATCCGCCTCTACCCGAAGGAAAAACGGAGAAAAACCCGGGCCAGGATGGGGCTACAGAATTAATGTACACAACCGTGCCAAAGTTGAGTACACATAAAACTAAATTAATATGAGCCATACGGCAACACAATCATGCAAGAAAATAGTTTTTGAAATTGTTATAAGTTATTTAAAAAGTGCTACAGCAATGGCGTGATAAAGTACAAGACGAATTTAACTTTTATTAAAATCAATAAATTCTTTTACAGTGTAGAAGCACTGGTGCAGGAGGTAGTTTTTAACCGCGGATTTGAAGATATTCAATTTCATAATGTCTTTTATATTCTTGGGCAGGGAATTATATAGAACGATTCCCGAATGATAAGGTCCTTTTTGGCAAAGAGTGGTTGACACTCTAGGGCGATGAATATTACTACTATTGCGTGTATAGTGTTCGTGAACGAGACTGTTTCGTATAAAGAAAGGGTGGCACTTCAGTAATTCGGTCTTAACAAACACGACTGTTTCATAAATATAAATGCAGGGAAGTGTTAAGATATTTAATTCCTTGAATAAAGGTTTACAAGAGTTTCGGGGGTGAGATTTACAAATTATCCGAACTATCCTCTTCTGAATTCTGAAAGTTTGAATACTCTGACCGGAATTACCCCAGAAGGTAATGCCGTAACGTAAATGGGAGTAAACGTTTGCAAAATATACGCAACGGGAAATACGTGGACTAACTGCGTTAACTAAGATTCGGAATGCGTAACACAATTTGCTTAATTGGGAATTAAGATTGTCAATGTGACAATTCCATTTGAGGTTGTCTTGAATATGGAGACCTAAGAATTTTGTATTTGTAACAGTTTTTAATTGTGTTCCGTTTAAAGAAAGAGAAACCTGGGGTAAAGATTTTGTGATACTATTGTGAAATGACATAGACACTGTTTTGTCAGTGTTTACAATGAGACGATTTGCATGGAACCAAGTCGAAAGGTTAGACAAAACTTTTTGAGCATTGGCGTGTTTACATAGTAAATTAGTGTCATCAGCAAAAAGAACCATTTTGCAATTTGATGTGGATGATGACATGTCGTTCACATACAATAAAAAGAATATAGGGCGGAGAATTGATCCTTGTGGTATTCCGCAAGTATGTGGCTTTGTTTCTGAAAGACAACGCTCAAGTATTTTATTTTTAGTATAGGATATTTCTACTTGTTGATATCTATCTTTTAAATAAGAAGTTAGCCATTGATGTGGAAGTCCACGAATGCCTAAAGAATGCAATTTGGTAAGGAGAATTCCGTGATCGATGACATCGAATGCTTTGGATAAGTCAAGAAAAACACCCTGAGGATTTTCTCCACTGTCTAGAGATGTGGTAACATCGTTTAAGAAGGAAAATATGGCGCTTGTAGTGGAAAAGGATTTCCTAAAACCGTGTTGATCGTCAGAGAGAATGTTATTTTTTGATAAAAAATCTAGAAGACGCTTATAGAACAATTTTTCTAGGATTTTTGAGAAAGTGGGTAGTAGATATATTGGTCTGTAATTTCCAATATTAAGTTTGTTTCCTTTCGTGTGTAAAGGTTTTTTAGCTCTCTTAAATATTTTAGGAAACACCCCTTCCGATAAAGAACTATTAAAAATTTATGAGCGTGGATTTAATATAGCGTG
>NNCF01128324.1:938378-954987 GCA_002313205.1 Laupala kohalensis | reverse complement strand
CATCGTTTAGTAAAGAAACATTTTCTTTGCGATTTTCAGAAGTTGACGTGTAATTTTTAACAATATTCCACATGGCTTTCATCCGGTTGTTCGATTTTAGTATATGCCTGTCTTTTTCCATAACTTTAGCTGCATAGACTACTTTTCGAAGAATAGTCTTATATTTACGAAAATAATTATGGAATTCGGGTTGTTGGTTATAGCGTTTTGAAAGATAATATATTTGTTTAATAATTTTAATAATAATTTTAAGTCATCTAAGTTTAATAATTTCATCAAACTTTAGAAAATAGTCTGAAACGTTCCACAAGAGCTAATATGTTGTTTTTTTCTATCGCAAACAGAAAATCATTGAGTGTATTACATTAACCTTAGGGGTACCGCTTCAGTTGAGATATCTATTTGTAAAAACTCGTAAAATTTTGTGAAACCTTCGAGAAAAGACCAATTGAAACCCTCGGGCAATGCTAGGTGATTTGAGCTACTCTAAAAATGGGACTAATCAATGACGTAACTGCCGCCGGTTCGGCCGCTGCAATTGCCAGGGGTCCCCTGACGTAAGGGGCCCCCAGTACGGATTTTTTTAGTGATCGAAAAAGTAATTTTCACGATTCTTAATTACTTCCCTTATGAAATGTGTTAGAGATGCCCTTTGGTGCCATTACAAACAATATTTCAAAAGTCCGTCGTGTTATTTGTAAGTTTGTCGTAACTAATGTTCCGACGAAACATGAGTTTTTACTGACAGACAAGAATTTCCTCGAACAGTTTTTTCCCAAACAGTATTTACAATTTTCAATGGGGCCCCAAGGTACTATTATACTAGTCCTTCCACATATTTATTTTAAGAATTTGTATCAGTTACTGTGTAATATCCATACCCATTCGCCGACCCCACATGAAGTGGGAAAAGGCTGGGTTAAACAAACAGTTTATGTCATGTGAAATGAAAGCAACATTGTCAATATGAATTTTTCAAATAATATTTTCGTCTGCCCGCATTCTAAAGTGTTCCTTTCAAATGCGATTAACAGTATGTTTGAATGTAAATTGATTTCACTTGTAAAGTGGTTCCACATTAACTTATTTGTAAAAATTGCTTAATTTTTAAGAAAAAGCTTGTCAACAAGTTTTCAGCTGGGGGCCCCCGATGTGACCATTGATCGGGGCCTCGGAAGGGATAGTTACGCCACTGGGACTCTTCCAACACAGCATGTGATACTTTCAAATTGTACTATTGTAATAGTTCTATATGACCTACCGTCCATTCACTCTCCTAATCCTTAATCCCTTGTCCTCGTACGTGCGAAGAAGGAGAATAGTAAACCAGAGCGAGCAACGGAGTCGTCGTCCATCGGTTTCTCTGAGTGAACACCTGCAAGTGAATCAGGTGAAGTGAGGCAGCATCCAATATCCATCGAGAAGCTCCTTTGCCAGTGAACACCTGCTCTTGTCTCTTTGCCGCATCGGTGTCACTCTCTGTGGAGTCTCGGATGTCAACAGAGGTGGTCCAGCGATGCGTGGGAGGAAGTTGTGGTCATCTTCAGAAGGGTTGTCTCCGAGGGGAGACAGGTATTTAAGGTAGGACCTGCACTGCAAGTTACTCAAATCGCCGACTTTCTTTCTCTCTTCCTTTCTCTCTCTTTCGTTCCTTTTGGCGAGGTTCAGGCTTCCACCTAACCGTTGGACTTGGTTAAGGGAATTGGGAAGGAGAGATGTTGGGTTGCCGGGGAACTTATGGTACCGAACCGACATTTGTCTGGAGTAGGTGAGGGAAACCCCAGTTAAGAAACCTCACTTAGTTCGGCCGAGCAGGGTTTGAACCCACGCTCTCCCACTCAGCGGGATCGTGGAAGCGAAGACGCTACCACTACACCACCGCTGTTCCTTAATTTTTTTTTCTGATCATTTTAAAACACAAGAATATGAAAGATAATGATGAAGAAACAGGATTTAATTTCTATCAATTAAAATATAATAAAAACAATATTCAAGAACTCACGTGATTCGTTTGAAAAGCACGAGAGCACCAAGTACAAACATGGCGGCCGAGCGCCACGGTTTGGCGATTTATACATCTCACTTCGAAGAAAGTTAAATATACTTCTCAGATGTATGGTGAGCTATATATATAAAAGTGATGAAAAAATCAGGGTCTTAGTAGCAAGGGCTGTCTCATTACTTTGAAAGTCGGCGCTCGCCGCCTGGTCGCAGTTTCTGGCGGTGGGGAAACAGGGTGCTGACGTAGGCAAGCGGTCAGCCCCAGCGCTGTGTTACGAAGAACTCCCAGAATTTGAGCGGCATCGTAGTTTCAAGAAAAACGTAACACGCCAGTCTAAGCAAAATGTTTTTTTAATGTGATGAAGAGCATTAGATGTAGTTAACGTTTCTAGAAAATTTTACGTTGCAATTGACTGCGAAATTAGATAATAATAATAATAAATTTTATTGTCAAAAAAGCAGTTACAAACTGCGCATGAACACGTGGAGGACAATAAACTAATTTACTCTCCGGAAGCAAGCAAGGGACCATCCCATCAATTCCGATCAAGGGCCCTAAGGCAGAGACGGATTCAAAAATTTCAGCAAAAATTCCTAGATAAGATGAAAAGTTAGTTACGAGTTATAATACTAATACAATGTAATAATAGAATACTAATACAATGTAAATAAAAGACTTAGGGAAGAACGTGAACTAATTATCGTATCTTCACACATTGAACTTTGAAGATGTATAAGAAATTTAGATGAACAGACGTGGGTTGTAAAAATATGACAAAATAATATAAAAATCTTTACAATGAAGCAAAAATCAATACAGTTCAAATAATGATAGAGCAAATTAATTCATTGCTGGGAGGCGCGCGTGGGAAATGCGACAACTGGTGAAGGATAGCTCTCTCATCCTTGCACAAGAGAAATAGATAGCTTAAATAAATAATAAATTTATTGTCAAAAAACAGTACAAACTGCGTATGACCACGTGGAGGAAAAAAAAACTAATTTACTCTAAATTACTAAATTACTTTGTGCTTAAATCTCGCATTTCAGCACAAAGTGAAAGCTTTCGTTTCCTTTGCCAGATGCGAGTGTGACGAAAGAAATATAGATGTTTTTAGACTTTTGCTACGTGTAAGAACTATTCGCGGAAAACTAAGAAGCTTGGTTTACAAGTGACGTGCTACCATACATTTCCAAAAGATCCTCTGAGAAACAAACTGTGGGTGGCTAAATATAAAAGACTGGATGATATTGACTGAAAGTGTGCTCGTATATGTAGTGAACATTTTTATGCCGAAGACTATGAAGGATTCCGCCATTACATCTTTAAATTTGCCGCTCCAAAAAAACCATAAACAATTANCATCTTTAAATTTGCCGCTCCAAAAAAACAATAAACAATTATGTGTCTACTACAAGGAAAGAGCGGGTGAATCATAGACAGAAGCGTATCGCTGCGTTGGAAAGACTGGACCATCTAAGTCTTAAAAAAACATGCCTTGAAACAAGTATTCTTCCAGTTGAAGAGTCATTTTGATACGCCTTACGAGGATACCTGTTCGAGTTGACGTATTTTGCGTGAAGAAAATTGCCATTAAAAAAACGCTATTGTTAACTGAAACAGAAAACTAGCTTTTATGCGAAAAGAGCGGACTAAATATGTGAGAATGCTTTTAAGGAAAATTCATCTTAAAACTAATTTTAATAAGATCAGTGCTAAGAAGACAAAAGATATCAAACACGAATTGATTTTAGCGACGCGAAAGTCTAATGAAAATCAGCATGTGGCGAATTGGGTTAATTCGGTTTTAACACCCACCCAAAAGAAATGTTTATTTTCAAATCGTAACATTCCCTAATGTTTGCCGTGAAGCTATTATGCCAGAAGACGTATCTTTGTAAGAATAAGGTATATATTAATAAAAATTGTATTCGGAAAGAAATTGAGAAGGTTAAAAAAAGGTTTAAAAGAAATTAGTTGTACACTTCTTTCGTATTTGTTATTCTTTTTCATAATATAGTTTTCAAAAGAATGTCTCATTTTGTTCCAATCAAAAATATTAATAATCTAAAATAGGTGAAAAGTATTCCATAAATTAAATTAGATTCTGCCTCACTAGGGTAATTTCTCTTTCGGTATCATCCAGCTGATACGCATATTTCGTTGTAATTCAACGCTCATTTACAGAAAAACAGAGCTAGGGAAGACCTTTCAGTACAATAAATACTTTATTTCATTACCTAAATCTCCCACTTAAAAGAAATATACCTGGGCAAAAAATTAAGAATAATCCACACAATTAACCTTTTCATATCACAGATGATGGGAATGAAAATTTCTTGCCTTTTGTAGCATTTTTTAATCATTAGTAGATAGAGTAGGTTAAAAAACATTTCCATAATCTTCAAACACTTCTTTAATAGTACAGTTATTTGTAGAATGTATGACTATTTGAAGTTGCTTAAATAAGCAATAATGGAATCGCCATCCGCCGATACCCATTATCTTGAACGGCGCGGTCTCTTGCCGATGTACGCTCTGTGACGTCACTGCACAAGGGGCTCGGTCGCTCCACCTTGGGAGCGTCATGAGACAGCCCTTCACCCTGTGTAAAATACTGCGGAAACTTTACCACAAATCAAATTAACTTCCATCACTTTCGTGATTTAAAAATTGATCTTATTTTGTAATGAAGTGTTTTCTCCATAAGATATTTTAGTGATTTAATTTCACCTACGCTAGAACTACCTTAATTGACGACCCTCGGCATGGTGGCCATACTCGCCTTCTGCCTCTGCTGACATTGGTTCAAACCCTGTCTGATCCAAGTAGAATTCGCGGCGGGGGATGAAGTGGAGTTCATGTCAGGTTTTCACGGGGCACTCCCCTGTCTGTCATTCTACCATTTTTTTTTCATTTCTTCCGGTCCTAGTCATCCCTGACCGTCTTTTCAACTTGCGTTATTCCAAGTCTGTATTTTTACTTTCTCATATACGTAGCACATACAAAGTATTGTAATCGTGAAAAATTCGAGAGCGAGATTTCGACGGAAATATCCGTTTTGGCGATACCTGGTTTTTGCTATAACGTCGATCTGACTGTCTGTCCGTCTGTGCGAAGCTATTCTAAGTAAACGGATGAATCATTTTAATTCGCATTTCGTATTTACGGTAGAATTTACTTGTTGTCTATGCACGTGATCTAATTCCTTGTTTACTTCAAAACAAAGGGTACTTCACCTGAAGGTCAAAGTACTCTTTTCAATATTTCTCAAAAACAGCTCCAATGATTTTGCTTAAATTTCTGTACGTAAAATACAAATATATGCATTACATCCGCATTAGCAATATTTCGCTTGAAAGTTTGGTATAGACGCAGTAAAATAATTTCTGTCTGCTACACTTAAACATTAGTTTACTGTTTCAAGAAGCTAGAATAATATTTAGCAGTGGAAATGGACCAATTAGACGTAGAGTACACTTTTTGTAAACTGAAATGAAAGATATGATAATGAAAAAAATAGGACAGCAAACGAAAATACATCAATTTCTGTCTACATCAAAATTACATTTACATAACACTTTTACGATATTTATAAGACTGGTATGATGCTATATGTTTTGAAATAATATTCTGAATATTTATTTTACTTTCATCGGTAGACCACTGCTGTAGACTTCATTTTGGTTTATCCGAGTAATATCAGTGAATGCCTGATTTCCAAGAGATGATCATTTTGGAGAATATTAGTTTGCGCTCATTAAAACTGTATTTCTCTTTCGAAATGTCGAGGTTACGATTATACAATACAAATTAAGGTCATCGGACATACTCTGCGGGTACCACGTATTTATCGAAGCATTTGTCTGTTGCATAACGAAATGCAAGGTCCTTTTTCCCAAACACAAGAAAAAGTAATCAACTCTAAACAACGTATCTCGTCCGAATTACTTCGTAAATTGACGGTTGGTCCTCGGAAAACCCAAATGAACTTTTGAACGCGAGGCTACCACGGTTCCATGCGGGACTTTGAATTCTCATTACCCGTGACCCTCCACGGCAGCTGCAATGCAAGAACATTTATGCGCTCGTCTCACGTAATATTTTTTTCCTCGTCTCGCTTTAATATTCCCGAATGTTCGTCTGGAATCCCGCATCGCGTCCTTACGACGCCTCTCGATCGAGATTCACACGAAGAAACTGTTCGATTTCAGCTGTTAAATTTTATTTTGCTCCTCGGCTTCGTTTTTGCCAGCACCGACCACGAGTACACGAATCAAGCGTTAATGCTACGTTCCCTTGATGGGTCTTCGGATCCGAACGGACGGGGGTTCTCCGGATAATTCGTGGCATTAGCTAACTGGCGCTCTTTGGCTTTGTTACGGCGCGGCGTAACCGTTTCCATTCGACGCCAATAACAGACCCCTGAGGTACTCCCGCTTTTCGAGGTATATAAATAAGAATAACATGCCTCTTCGTTCGGACCCGGTCGCTCAAACTGTTTCATTGCGTTATTAAAGCGCGCCGAGTAAAAAGCGCCTAATCTCTGTGTTTTGCGGGCGGTGCGGACCCATTAGCCGCTGTTCGGAGCTTTTTGTGAGCTCTGAAACGGAAAAGCCAGCTCAAGCAGCTCAGAGAAATTACAACTGACTTCTTGTGCGACTCGAGACTCGTTCGGTTCTCGTGTAATTCGAGTGAACGACTGGAGGAAGGAGATGAAAGGTGAGGGGTGGATTCGTTCGTCTTTACTTCAATTCCCGTCGGTTACGGACTTTTTCTCTTTATGGAGCTCTATCATGGATTCCTTGCAATGATTATCTCATCAGCGGCCATTTTGTGATCTCGGTTTGGGAGTATAAGTTTTTTAATTTCTTTTGAGAAGACATTTCAACAAAATTTCTTATCAATGTCATCAATACAAGGATTTTAATAGAGTTAACTAAAATATGAAGAATTTAATTATTGTACAATTTTGTGTGGAAGGAAGTTTGATTAGCGTAATTGCAAAATAAGGTTACCTTCCCAAGTCAGATCCCGATTTTGCATCAGTTGCTATGAAACGTTGATGCATCTATGCGATCCAGCAGTGTTCCAATTGATGTTATCTTCACCTAACATTTAAATAAATTATGAATAAGAACATTAATTATTTCGTCATAAAGAGACTTAGAAAAATAACAGATTTTACCATTTATTTTTGGAAACGCAATACAAGAGACGATGGAAAATGTTAGTTTTCAAAGTACAGTTTATATTCGGATCGTTTTTATCAACTCGAAACAAATATTTTCCTGTTTTTCCACATTTTGCTCTTAATATATTCTGACAAGTTGCTCCTGAGATTTGTAATTTAATGACTTCACCGTAAAAATAGGAGATTCAGTAAAGATGGATGGTTGTTATATGAATTCGATGCACTGAATGGCGTTCATTCGCGCATCTAAACTTTATGAAACGGCGAATCGAAATATCTTCGTGGTGTACAGCGGAACGGCATTGTAATTGTTCTTTAGGTTTGTATATTTAGTGTAGGGTAATATTTGTTGGAACGTAAAGGGGACGTTTTCTATGAAAATAACGATATACAATGTCTGATTTTTTTAATTTGTACGACTTAGTTTCTTCTCTTATAGTCGTATTGTAAGAATTGTTTTTCTACTTATTTTATCTTTTTAAATTACATATATGTTATGGTTAATACACCAATTCTTATGTGGAATCCGAATCATCTATCCTATTTATTTGTTAGTTTATTGTCCTCCACGTGGTAATACGCAGTTGTAAAGGTTTTTTTGACACTCAATTTATTATTATTANCGCAGTTGTAAATGCTTTTTTGACACTCAATTTATTATTATTATTATTAATATTATTATTATTATCATCATTATTATCTACCATGAAGTGTTATTTATCAGCAGAACCTGAAGATCATTTAGGACATGTCCTATCAATACAGAATTGAAATTCATCCTGACCTGTGTGATGAATTATCAAAAGAATTGATTAATTTCAAACAATTTCGGACAATATTACATTTTTTGCAACAGGACAGCTTCTTGTGCGACCTTCATTACTTTCTCCCTTGATTCCTACATCATTCAAATTCTTCTTGAATCTCTTGGATAATATATCTTCCACAGACACCACTAACGAAACGATCTCACCTTTACCTAGCTTCCATGCATTCTTCATTATTATTATTTACTCTTATTATTTTCTATATATTTATGCAGTAGCGAATCTAGAGTATAATCAAGGGAGGATCTAAATTTTATAAATATTGTTATAAATATTATTGTAAATATTATATTTGTATTGTAATATAGTACATTAATTCATCAAATAGACAATTAACAATTCATTAAAGAGAGAGAAAATTTATTAATTGTGTAAAATGGCAAAAACTTATTAAAATATAAAGATATACATTTTATCAATTTCAATAGTATCTGTTGAAAGTTTAGGTTGAATTTTTTTTTCGGGGGGGGGGGGGAGTTGTAGCGCCACCCCTCCCATTTATCCGCCAGTGTTTTTATGAAATGTATAAAACAGTTACTAATTTATAATACTATAGAAAATGAAATAATTATTGTAATTACATTTGAATTAAGTGATTCGATACTTCTCATTATTGAAAACTCGATACAATGCATTCGCGGTATGGAAAACGAAATGCAATTATGTTGCTTTCACGAAGTACGTTTACACATGCAAGTCTTTAATACCAAAGAATCTTAAATGTAATTTTAATTAATGTAATATCAAAGGCATTTTATACCCATTCGCGATTTGTGTTTCTTGGAGACTGTAAGAAAGGGAAGCCATCGCAATTTTGCTTGGGGCTTTTGCGTGTCCTTAATAGCACAAACACAAATGGCGCCGAAAGATCTCTTAAACTCATGCATCGCCGACCATCAAATAGACGAGAAACCACTCGTGGATTTAGCAGGAAATCCACCTTCTACACGCCCCCCATCCACTGCAGAAGCGATCCAGGACTGAAAGTTAATGAAAGATTGCGAATTGACTATCACGTAGCGTCGGCTGTTAGAGGTTTCCGTGTTCGCTTTTTAGATCTGGGAACCACGGAAAGTAATCACTAGGATGCGCTGGAGAAACTTGGCTCCAAAGTGATGGTCTTTTTCAAACGATTCTTTCTTATTTTTTTCTATCACCATACTTCGATTCCGTATGTTTACAAATAGTTTTCTGTGATAAATAATTTACGTACTTGAATAAAAGATTTTCATACTTGATATGTTATCGGCCATCAATATTACTGGGGATTGGTTTTCTTGCATTTAGACCGGACAAATAAATGAAATTAGTTGGTGCTATGTCAATACTATAACACGAGTCGAACTATTTTTATCGTTAGGAGTATGTTGAAATGTAAAATCCGCCTCTGCCTTAGGGGTTTCCCTCACCTACTCGACGAATGTCGGTTCGGCATCATAAATTCCCCGGCAACCCAACATCTCTCCTTCCCAATTCCCTCTCCCGAGTCAAGGTTAGGTGGAAGAGCAGGCCTCATGGCCTGAACCTCGCCAAAAGACAACAGAAAATATATCGTGTGCCTTTTGGCGAGTTTCAGGCCATGAGGCTTGCTCTTCCACTTAACCGTTGGACTTGGGAAGGGGAGATGTTGGGTTACCAGAGATCTTATGGTACCCAAACGACATTTGTCTGGAGTAGATGAGGGGAACCCCTGCTGAAAATCTCACCTAATTCGGTCGAGCTGGGTTTGAACCCACGCTCTACCGCTCAGCGGGATTGTGGAAGCGAAGACGTTACCACTAGACCACCGCTATCGGTTAATACTGAAAGCAAGTCATCTCATGGGTACCTCTTTTCATTGGCTGCGCTTCTCAACGCAATGCCCGCCTGGCTATACGCTGCTGGTCAGCGCAGTCGTGAGCGAAGGCTGTCTGAGCGGCCGCGGGCGCAGCGGCCGGCGACTGGGGATAATGACGGGCTTATTGAAGCCTGCCAATCGGCTGGCGGCGGAGTGCCTGCGGAGCCGCTAATTGCCGACGGCGGCGTCTGGCCAATGGCGATGCAGCAGCCTTCGGCGATACCTCGGACACAGCCCGCGGCTGCAGACGAAAGCTCAAGGAGCCACTTGGTGAACGTCGAAGTGTCCGGTCGAATGGAGATTCCCCGATTTCATTCGCGGAACTGACGTCACAGAGTCACTCCGGGTTTAATTCCCGGTGGGGTCAGAAAAAATTTGTAGTTTTTTAACTTCAATGCCCTAGTAGATATAGCTGTGAGTATTGAAAAGTGAACCCTCTTTCTTCTATTCACCTCCTACGAACTGCCAATAACTCTTACTATTACTAACCACTCCTACTAACACCTCCATGCGGGCCAAGTTGTTGATAAATATAGCTAATCGGCCCACCTTCTAACAATGGTCCCAACCACCCTCCTTTACCGCCTATAACCCCATGTATATAGGCTTCAATACCACGCTACACTTCGCATTTACAAATACTACAATAAATAAAATACGTCACAGCTGAGAAGATCGTTATGAGACACACTGACAGAGAATGTCATCATCATATGGTGTAGTACACAAAAGGATTATTTACGCGGGGCTAGTAATTGCTGCTTTTCAACGCCTCTTCGGGATGCAGTGCAGTAAAGTATATCGAGTCGATTTGAGGCCAAAACTATTTCATGCTGTGAATTTGGTTATATCCCGTGAATATTTATTTTGTGCTCGGTAATTCGTACACGTTATGGTTTTTTAGTCCTCTCTATGTATGAAGCCACACAATCATTATTTATTATTTTGTAAACATTATTAGTTTAACTGAACTAATGCCACATTGTGAATGTATTGACCTTACTGAATAAAACCTCACTAAGTGACTAACCTGTAGACGTAATGTTGTGTTTTCATGATTGAAAGCATTTTAAATCAATCAAGAATGGTGGTATTTCTTAATTTAGGGATGTTTTTAAGAATCGATCTTTCACTGCTTACGTTTTGGTTTCAGAAATAAATCAAGTTCAGCGACGTGTTTACGAGTGATGTATCTGTGGTCCAGTTTAAACTGTTTTTACTTTTTCTCATTACTCCGCTGCGCTATATTGTCTATCGTTTCTGGCTCATCGTGAGATGCAAAAGCAATGAAGCCCGATGTTCCCCTGAACTGTGAACTTGAACGGGAGAATTGGGAAGGTGAGTCGCTAGGTTGTCGAGGAACAAATGGAACATAATTGATACTGACCCGAAGTTAGTGAGGCAAACATTAAGTGAAAAGTTTGTTTTTGGGAAGCCAGTCTCTACGCTTCCTCTACGCAACTTCTGTCGGATAGATCAATAAAGTACGGAAGACTTTTACATTAGGGTGTTTTTGCATAGCGTACCTGCGAGGTATCATATACGCTATACACATACAAGTTACTTCTATGCATGCATATTATAATTTGATTCGAAGGTACGCTATGCAAAATGTATCGGTTGCACCATGTACGTTCTGTTGTTAGCGTCATCGACGTGACTTATACGCTAGGAAGCGTGTACGTTGTGTAAAAATTCTCTATTATTTTTTGAAAATAATGTCCGCAATTTTTTAAATATTATTTCCAAACTGTAGTTTAATACTACCACTGGTAATTTCGTAGTTTAAATGATTGGAACGATTAAAATTCTAGACCTTGTTGATCCTAGAACCAGTTGCGAACCTTCATCTAATGAGGCGGTCTTTTGGAGACCCCTTATCTTCAAGTTACACACATGTTTGGCTTGACAATGTAAACATATCGATAGCACAAGTGTATTTTGAAAACATTTATTGCAAACATCAGGAATATTTTATAATAAGTTTGTTTGATTCTTGTGACGAATTTGGAGGCCCCTCACAGGTGGGGACCTGGGGTGGGCCGCCCCTTCCACCTCCGCCTAAGTACGCTTTTTCTTTTTTTCTCTTCACTTTCTTGGCATATGTGCCTCCTCGTATCTTTAGCTTCTGAAAAACGAGGTCCTTCTCTCTTTATTAGTTCTCTTTCTGTGATCAACGCACAACGTATCTTAGTCACCTTTCGATGTTACCCTTCGTCGCCTTCCCCGGGCAGGCGTGCGCAGATCTCCTTTCGTCTTTTTTTTTACCAACCAGTGCTTTATACACGTGATTTTATTAACATACTCCATTAAAACGTGAAATTTTATTTTATTTTTCTCTATTAGTGTCCAAGGTTTTTGCGCATTTAGCACACCCTGTCTCTTTCTTTTGCACATATTTCACACTCCCACTATACATGTTCCCGGGTATCCCCTTCTCTCGTACAGGCACTTCTCCCATCCTCGATCTTCCCTATTTTGTGTAGATATGCATTGAAGTCACCATGTCCTGTTAAAAATCCTACCGTGGATTTCGTGCGATTGATCCACGCCGCTGCCTAAGACACCAGTCGTCAAGTATTCGATGTTTTGATCATGTGATCGGTATCCCCAACATCATCGCGCATCGCTCCCTCCCTCGCCCCTAACGCTCCTCGTGCCACACAACTCTTCATTAGACGTAATGCCACACCGAGCGCTTATTACATTAGTTCGTTAACATCAAGATACATCACCGTGTGGAGGCTTCAGCCTGAGGGGGTGGGAGGGGGGGTGAGTGAGCTCAGGGGCTCCGGTAAGGGCTGCAGCGGTGGGAGCAGCGAGCCCTGTAATTACCCCTCCCGGTAGCTCGATCGGGCAGTCAGTCATCCGCCGTGAGCGTCGGTCTGCTGCCTCTGTAGCTACGCGTAATAGCTGCGTCCCGCCCAGTAGCCGCTTCTTCACTTCCACCGCCGTCGCCTTTGGGGCTGGCGCCAGCGCTCCGAGCCTCGCTGCCGGACTGGTCGCCGACGCCACGCCGTCGTGGGAAAGGAACTATGCGATGAATGGGAAGAAGGAAATGTATGAGGAGATAAAGGATTCCAGATAGTTTCATCAAAGAATGGCAGTTTTCTTCTGGTTTTCATTGTTGTATTTGTAAATGGCGTGCTATTGAAACTTAACGACACGGAGCGATAGGAGGTAGGAATTGGATTTACCAGCAACTTGGCCCACGTAAAGGGGTTAGTAGGACTATATCTAATAATAGTAAGGGTTATTGATACTAGGAAAAGTACTAGGTGGATGGAAGAAGGAGGGTTCGCTTTTAGGGAGTAACAGCTGTATATAAACAGGGACATTAATGTGAAAAACTACAATTTATTCTGGTAGTGGATGTCACATAAAAAATTGTTGACTCTGTTGTCCAGTCTTTTTTTTTATCATAAAGCAGATCAGGCCGGTCTACAGATCTCTTTTCAAAAGACAAAAAATATAACAAATATTAAGACAGCTCCTAAGAAAGTTAATATGAAGTAAGGCCAAATTGGTAGAAATGACAAATTCAAATATTTAAATAAAAACAATGTTTGCGAAAAAGATGCCATGAAAGCAAGAATCAGCAAGTTGAAAATAACCCTTCTCCTTACCAAGGACATATACAAGAAAAAGGCCATATCACTTAACTGAAAACTTAGACATTACTCAACAGTCGTACGCCCGGAAGGTCTTATTATGAACAAGAAGATTAATTCAATTCAATGAATTAATTAATGTTCAATTAATTTTAACCATAATTTTACCACACTAGTGACAATCTTTAAGAATATTCCTTTAAAAAGTTATTGATAAAAACATCCGGTACTAATATTTTATTTTGATGCTACGAACATTCCTTTCAATTAATTTTTTCAAGTATAGATAATCAGGAATCAATCTGCTTTATTCTCATCCAACAGAAATAAAAGATGTCACTAAAATAAATCTCTTCAAAATCTTGGTTCGAAGGATCCTAATTGATTCTTAATTCTATGATGTCAAGGTATTAAATTATTTTAGGAAAGATCGATTTTGAATTTAAAAGTAGCTAAATTCAAAGTTACACGTAGTAAATGGCAGTGAAATTCACGACCCTTCAATATCCATGTTTATGTAATCTTCATTAAAAATTTTCAATGCGTGTATTATTTAAAACTATTTTTATTTTTTTCACCTTGACATGGTTGTGAACGTCCGAAGTTCCATTCAAGCTTTTATTATGGGAACGGAACGCGGAAAATGTTTATAAATATTTAATCGTAGATAAGGATAAATAATGGACTAACCCCGAGATCGTAGCCGCCCTGGGTATTAACGAAGTCTATAAAGTCTCTCTTTTTGACTATTTAGAAAATCTGTTATCAATTTCCGTGTGATATAAGTATAGTAAAAGTCATCACACTTTGCTTCGAGAAATTCGACTTAAAAGAAAAGGAATCCTGAACGGAAATGCACAGTATTCATTAGTTTATTTTGTATTAGTCGCAGTAAATTACTTTATTGTTCTCAATGTGGTCAGACGCAGTTTGTAACGGCTCTCCTGACAGTTAAATTATTTATATATTTATTTGTTTACTTATTGTCAGTCTAACTGACTGGATGTTGGTATAGAACCTGTATTCAATGTAGCCAAGTCGTCATAAGTCATTATTATTCAGTTTACGTAACGGTAAGTATTGTTATTGTTGCAATAGGTCCTCTTTATTATATGAGATAACCTATAATGGTTGGAACTTTAGTTTTAGCCCGGGTCATTTGAAGAGGTGAGAACCAAAAATTTTAATTTTATGAAGAAAATTAAACTACTTGCAACTCCTAACTAACAACCCAAGTAAAATGACTATTTGATGAATTTCATGTTAGTTCGTGGACAGCAAACACTTTTTTTTTTTACTATATTAGACGGTGAAAAGAAAATATTACGAACACTCAATATCATTACAAACCCAGCTAAGGAACCAATACTATTGTATAACATTAATACGACTTATAAATGGGAATTTGAGAAAAAATATTTGTACAAAATTTACAGGAGTGAAGCCGCAGGTACTCAACTAGTGTTAAATATTTTAAAATTATTTTTAAAAATTAGAGTAACATTACTCATGTTCGCGTTTTGGGTTATTTGGGCTAATTCATTCCCTGGAAACTTATAACTGACTATCCCACGAATGCCAATCTATGAGTCTATAGGAAAACCAGAGAGTACCCCGGATCTGGATGGTGCTGCAGAGTGTAAACAACAGTACCGCTATTGAATTCACGAATTTCTATTGTGTATTCTCTTTGTAATTTAATGTTTTTATCTTCAGTATGATATAGAATTGACATGTACACAATTTGTAATGAGTAAGATAATATGACATAATGCAAGGTAAACAATATGCATAAAAAGCAAACATATGATGATAAAGACATTCACTTTCTGCACTTCTACGAAAAACTTTTTCTCTGAATTCGAATGAAATGACTAGAAGAATGGATCAAGAAATTCACATAAACATCAAGGAAAAGGACGGTTTTTCGCAGATGGAAGAATGTTTCCATTCCGGAACTATATAACAGTGGACCTTCCTGAGGGAAATTTTTTTTTTTTTTAATTTTAGCAACACCTTTTGAAGATGAGAATTTTTAACATATACTTAAAGTTTGCTTACGTATAAATGGTTCAATATATCCTAAATTTTGTCTTTTTATTTATCGGTTGACGGTCATTTTATCTGTCATTCCATTACATCTTAAGCAACCTTTTATTAAGTAATAAACCAAACGTGTACGAAAACAATTTTTGGCGAGAATACTAGTAATAGCAACCGACAATGATAACTTATTGCAATATTAATTCGCAAATGTCCCCTAGATTTTACGTTCTTTTTTTGCGAAACCGGACAGATCAAATCACACAAATGATGAATTGCACGTTACAGCATTAAAAGTTGTGTCACACATTTAAATATTACATCAAGAGAACACGCTAGTACACATTTATTTTAAGATAGTACTCATGTCGCAGGTAGAATTAAATCAAAAAAAAATATCTTAAATCGGCATAAACAAACAGAGTAATCGTATGTACTTATTGTTATTTCAACTTGATAAACATGCCTCACTGGTTATTGAACAAATAATTAAAATTAAAATTGACGGTGTAATGCATTGCGTCTTATAGAGAAAACAATTATTTACAAAATAAGTCAAACTTTTAAATCACGATAGTGATGGAAGTTTACATTGACTTGTCGTAAATTTTCCCTAGTATTTTTTACATCACTTGTATCTATAGGTCACCGGACATTTGAGAAAGTTATTTAAATCACGAAACAGTTGTGCTCGGGCGCCATGTTGTTACGCCATCTTGTGCATCTCAAACGAGTCAAGCGAGTTCCTGAATATTGTTTGTACTATATTAGCTTATAGATACAAATTAAATCACGTTTCGTCTTCGTTATTATTCATATTATAGTGTTTTAAAGCAATTAGTTTAAAAATAAAGAAAACAATTATACATCTCAGTAAAAAACTCCTTCACTGTACTATATGTCTTAATTACAGACACTCATTACAACTACAGAATTATTGGTCCACAATTCTTCCTTTATTACATTTGGTTACTGGTTACAGGAGAGAAGGTTGAACTGTCAACCTTCCAGAATATTTTAAATTTTAATGTGATCAGCAATTAAAATGGTTTTAAGGTGATTTTAAAGTGATATGTAACTGTTTATCTTCATACA
>NNCF01128324.1:916298-934087 GCA_002313205.1 Laupala kohalensis | reverse complement strand
TTTTTTTTTTTTTTTGTAGGTTCAGTACAGGTATTATCAGCAGTCGTTTAGTATTCACTTATATATCACTTATTTCTTCGTTGCAAATCATATGATCCCAGTAAATTTATGAAATCAAGTAATCTTAGTGAAGATACAGTCGAGAATCATCTAAACGCAATTAAATATATTAGGATTTTTACCATAAAAAATAAAAATCTCTTAATTCAAATAAAGTTGCTTTGCTAATAATTCTTTTTTTGTGTGTGTTTTACTGAACTAGTTCGCCTGAAAACATACGACGAGAAAACACTGTTGATGTGAGTAGTCTAGGATAGAATATCCAAGTTCAGAGGAAGGAAAGGATTTCGATATCATATCCCAACCTTATATTTCGGATACTATAGTGTTGGAATGTTGCATTCAAAGGTTTGAAGAAATCATTTTATCCCTCTGAATTTGGATCTCACATCCAAACCTACCTTTCAGTGTTGACATTATTGCAAAAGTATTTTGAATGATTGATCTCAGAGGTTTTGTACCATTGCGGCACTTCATCATACATCGAGTAATTATATTGAGTTTTTTTTATTTATTTATTTACAGACACATAACATGCTGTATAACACATCCATGTATATTACGTTTTTACAATAGCGGTGAAAAAAGAGACCAAAGTACAAAACTATTTCCACTAAACTAATGTAAAATAATGAAAGTAATAAATTTAAAAATGATGAAAACACAAATATGATATTAAGTTTAATCATACTATATGTGAAAATTATGAAGAAGTTTCCAAAGTTTAAACAGAACTAAGATACATAACTCACAATAAAAACAATAAAGATGACAAAATGTAATAAAAAATATAAATTTTAAAAATATTACGAAAATACATACTTTAGTAATAATGAAATGTAGTAAGAATCAAATTATTAAAAATTTGACACACAAAAATTTATACATATCTTATTGAAATTACATGTAATTAACAGATTACAAATAATTAAAAGTAAACCTCTTATTCGAAATAACCTCTGTCTCTGACAACTGGGTCAAGTAAGTAAGATATTAAGATATATTTATTGAAAAGAAAATTTGATATGATGTAAGTTTTCATTTTGATCAGTTCTATAGTAAATAAGCAATCATTCCGTTTACTAAAAGTTCTTTTCTGCAGCAGGTGTGAATCGATTTTTTCTGTGCAGGCTAAGCACTTTCTTGAAACGGAAACTCCTCGAATTCTCCAGGCAGCTTCTTCGCTTAAACGTTCATCCAGTGATTTAAACTCAAGCACGACCATCAGTGACTGAGCAATTGCTCCCTGATCCTCCCTCTCTCTCTATCTCCTGGTCACCCTTCGGGCAATCAATCACTGGGCCAAATCCACGAGATGATGGTCAAAATATTGTAGTGATGTGAAGTGTGCGTGACTGATCGCAGCAATACTGCTTTGGCGTTATTTTTTATAGTTATTAATTTCTTTTAATTATATTATAGCAATTATTTTTACATTAAGGTTATAGGTGGAGCAATGGTATATGTGTGTATATTGAAGCGTGCTTGTAGTACGTATGTGTGTGTGTCTGTATCTGTTTGTAAGTGAAAATGTGTTTCTGTACGTTTGTGAATATACACACATGGGTCTAATTTAATCTTTTAATTTCTCAGGTGTATTATCCTTTTCGCTTATTGTGTACTAATTTTCTAAGTATTTTATTCCGTGTGTGTGTATTTTATAGACATTTGGTCGAATTTTTTTTTAAAATTTCACATTATCGTATTATGTATATTCTTATTATGTCTATTACGTTTCCCATCTTCCACCGAGCATTGCTCACATGCAGATTAATAAATTATTATTATTATTTATACTAATATTGTTTACGAGAAAAATCTGAATTTTTTATGCATGGACGAAAACAACACGTATTGTTTGAGGAAACTTAAGGAACATTTTAGTGCAACTTTGTAGTACCTACATATTATCTCGATTATGGAAAACAATAGCAAAATAGGTATAAGCAAGTTAGCACTGTTGAGGCCTTGGTAACATATCGCCAACCAACGTACTTCATTTCCTTGGTTTTCACCTACTTATTTATTTGGAGTTGTTTAATGTAACTTTATTGGGTTGAGGAGTAGGGGTGGGGGCTATTATTTGTCCCACTATTTGAAATTGGGCGAAGCGGTCAATTAAAAACTCCTGGCGACGATGGGTGAGTTTAGCTGAGAGATACACATTTCCTTGATATCTAATAACAATAGTGTATTGCATACTCTATCCGAAAACAGCGAACAATTATGTAAGTGTGAAAAAAACAAATAATTATTGGTATGTCAATAAAGTGTAATTATTCTAGTATTGATACAATAATTTTACGCTTGCCATTAACAAATAAACTTACATCTTTCGATATAAAACTTATTGCGTTGAGCTTACAAGTATCCCGCAAATTTCCATTCGCTGGGTAAAAACTAAACATACCTTCCCTGCCCTTTCCTTCTTGGCGTCTTTAACCCTTTAAAGAGAAAGCCGCTCTTCGAAAAATACATACGAAAAAAATCCTGAAGTCGATAAGTTTTTACAATCATGGGTAATAAACATACATTTATAAAAGAAATACAATAGTTAAAATAATATTTATTTATAACTAGCTGACCCGACAGACGTTGTCCTGTCCAAATTTAAATAAATTTGTTAGTGATGGTTTTGTGAATTTGTGAAAAGCTATTTTAAATGTATAAACAAAGTAAAAATGAGAAAGAACACGTATTTCTGAGTGATCATTGTATCTATTAGCGATTGTGGCCACGGATATTCAATTTGAGGAGGAGTACATTTAGAAGTACATACAAAATTTATGATTTTTGCAGTTTGTCCGAATTTCCCGACTTTCCTTCGTATTTGTCCCAAATTTTTTTTCCTGAATACTTTTCTAGAGTTATAATGAACAAGACCAAAAAGAATTACGCATATCCATCGTTCGAATCATGAGTTATAGTCTTGAGTTTTTACAAAAATCGTATTTTCCAATTTTCCGGACAGTTTTTCCCATTTTCCTTTCCCTAAAAACCTTATTCTGACCATTACGAACATTTCTTTTTTAATTAGTTAAATCGGTCCACCCGCTCTCAAGTGATGCACTTACCAACGAACAGCAATTTATTTTTATTTATATAGATAGTATGATCCAATCATAAATATTCCACATTCAACGATCAATGTTACTAACTAATGGGATCAAAATATTTTAAAAAAATTATTTTGTTGGTGAGGCGAGCATATTTTTATAGTCCGATCCCACTGCGCGGTGCTCAGCTTTGGGGCGAGCGCCTCTGCCGCCTCCCATGGCGCTGATAGCGGTTGCTGTTGATTGCTGGGGAGGACCCCACGGGATCAGACAGCAATCGACATGGCGCTCTTGGCAACTCGGTGACTGGTGGTTAGGACCAAAGCGTTTGTTGAGACTATTACTGTAAAGTGGTGATATAACACTCGTTTCCGTGATAGCGGTGGAAGTGAGGGATAATAGTCGCTCTTGATGAGAGATGTGGAGGTAGCAGAGATTGTAGTAGTGGAGGTTTTTTTAATGTAAGGCCTTCGAAGATTACTGTGTTAAAGTGAGAGGACGATAGAGGTATTGACGAAGGTTGTGAATGATTGAGCCATGACGAGAAAATTACGAGTACAAGTTCTTGGAATAGAAATGAAGATTTCCTCAGATAAGACGAAGTATAAATTTTCGTCAAAGCTGTATAGTTTTAGCCTATATCTGTCCTATGAGACAACCCGAAAACAATCAATGGTCTATGAATTTAGTTTAGATCATCTGGATAATAATACTGTATAGTATATACGGAATTATACCCTATTCGTAATTTCTCGAATGGTTTATTTTCTTGCATCTGGCAGTACTCACTTGCGATCGNAGTTACACAGTTGTTACAATTGTTACTCAGTCTCTGTCGGTTATTGCACGTCTAAGGAAAAGTCTCCTTCAGAAATTTGTATTGTAATTGTAATACGCGTAAAATTTGTAGAGTATAGGACTAATCATGAGCCAACAAAAATAAGAAAAAATTAGTATATTTTTTTGTATCTCTCCTTCAAGACGTCCCCGGATTTTTGGGGTCTTTTTTATGATTCAACTATCGTCTCATCCGCGGAAATACATGCTCATTGCATTTGTAAAATGGAATTTAAATAGTGTAGATGATCATGGTCCTTCCATTTCATCCATGTTCTTCCACACAGTTTCAGGAGGTGTGCAACAACACACTCTTGCAAATAATCTTCCAATACCACGGAAGCCTCCTCCATTATCAGTTCCCTCTGATAAGGAAAAAGGAAAGATGGAAGACAATGTTCTGTTTCAGGGTTGTAATAATAAATTTAATAATAATAATAATGATAATAATAATTGTTTTCGTGCATGTTTATTTGTTTCCCACTGACTTGAAGTAGGTATCCTATAAAAAGAGACGTGAGAGAAATATAGGAAAAAGTGCGGAGAATTAGTCAGAATCTGGAATACGGGGATGGTTTCGTGCATCAAATACAAGACCTGGAAAATCCACTTCATCCTTTGAATCGGGTTGTGCTCCTGACCTAGGGAACAATGGGATCACTACGAAACTAATCTGCACTTACAAGAAATTTGTTAAATTGAGCTCGATTATTATCGAAGACGATTCTTCTTAAATGATGCATGTGAATGTTCAAGAACATTATTACTTGTATTCAATTGAGTTGTCGAGACTGTAAGGGTTCCATGCACGGACTATAACAATTTTCATCCGACTGTAGTTACTCGTGAGTCGGAAACAGCCCACTTTTTATTGTTGTATTTGTAAACGGGTAATGTAGCGTGCTATTGAAGCTTATCTACATGGAGCGATAGGAGTTAGGAGGGTGGAATGGTATTAGTATAGGTGGGCCGGTTAGCTTGGTTTACCAACAATTTGGCCCACGTGGAGGGGTTAGTAGTAGTTAGAGTTATTGATAGATTTTCAGTAGATACAGCTATATGAACTGGGACATTATTGTGAGAACCTACAAATTTTCTGGTCCCATCGGGAATCGAACCCGGAATGACTTGGTAATGAGCGACAACACTACCATCGCTGGGGCTCAACAGCCATCTTACCACCTCATCACCATGGTCATTATAAGTAGAGGCGGTACGTACTAATACGCGCATCACGAACCATCACAATTTGCCGAGTTTATACAGCAGACGATGAGACGAGTGGCGCCGAAAAGAGCATTATGCAGTAGTCGTCTTCGTGGCAATTATTGTTATTACGAGATTTTTGTTGTCAGGAGTTATGCGGCGTCGAGTTCTCGGAGCTCTTTTCTAAACGAGATATTAAAGTCCGTTTCACTTATCGTCTGATTTTGTGCTTCTCTGCGCTGCGCCTGGCGGCTACGAGTGGCGCAGCGGCGGCGCGGTGGGTGCAGAGGGAGGCTTCTGTCGGCTACTTGTACGACCACTCGCATCAGAAAAGCAGAGAGGCCTTCCTTTAGGGAGACATAGTACACTCTCGAACAATGATTTTTTCCCTTTGTTTATTTATTTACTGTTGCGTCTACGTCTCTAAACATTGCATTACTTCATTCACAATACATCTTATCACAAAACAAAATACATATCTATTGCTAGTTTTCTTTTCTTTTTTCACGTATGTAGCAGCATGTTGTTTCCTTGTCTTCAACAATTGTCATCACAAGAATCAAATATTATACATCTTTTCTATTGTGTATGTATGTATCTCGTTTCGGCCAGCTAGGACCACGAATGACGAGTGCCAGTAAGGCTCGGTTTTTGTGTGAGTTTACTCACTAGACACATAGTGAATTTTACCGAGATCGGAGGAACAGCGTCTAGATAGGATCCAGATTGCTGTATCCGAGTATTACAACTGCGGTTGTTAGTTGCAGAGGGCTGTTGTTGCCCTATCCTGGTCCGGGCTTTTATTCGGTTTTGAGTCGGGTAGAGGTGGATACATTTACAGGTACTTGCAAAGATATCGTAATAATTAATTACAACTTAATAATAATTAGTCTATTGTAATAATTAATCTCGAATGTAGAGTTATTTAATAGTTACAATACACTCCAAATAATCGATACATCCTCATTGAATCTGAACTCTTAACAGATAAAGTTGAAGTTGATAAATGGCATACTTAGTACCAGATTCAGAATTGTAATTAGTTATAATTGTTATTAATAATATAATTTTTATTGTTATTAATAAGAGAAGATTAATAAAATGAATAATACCAGATTAATAACTTTAATAAATAATTTTTGTTGTTATTAATAATACCATATTGTTAATTGGTAATTATTTATTTGATGCTTTTTATTTAAAAATAATATTTATAAAATTTGTGTAGTGAAACCATAATTTTTAAACAAAATTTGCTGCTCGGTTAGGCACCCCCCCCCCTTGTGAACTATTTTTTTATTAAATACAAATTTGTTGGTTTTCTGTTGATATCATGACGCGTAGCTAACTTTTTATTCTGATCTAAGGAGTGTGCTGAAATTTTCAATCAACCTATGCCTTAGGGTTCTTGATCGGAATTGATGGGATAGTCCCTTGCTTGCTTCCGGAGAGTAAATTAGTTGTCCTCCACGTGGTCATATGCAGTCACTTCTTTTTCTGTGAATTAATTTATTGTTACACTTATTGTTATTAAGTTTTCGTTTCACTCACAAATCAATTCCTATTTATCATTATTGCTCACAGTATGAATTCAAACAGTCTTATAGCTATACTATATGTAACTGCGATAAAAAATGTCTGTTTCATCCGAGCTATTTCACCGTATTGTGTACATAAATCACTTCATTCAAGTATATTAATTAATAACAAATGGAAAAGAATAAGCCAATAACAAAATTTAATCAGCGTCGATAGCTCCCTGTGTATCCAAAGACATTTTCACCGTTGTAAAACATGATCTCTATCATTGTCTAATACGCCGCCACACCTCGAGGAATACGTCTTACAAACGATGCAATCATTCGTATCTGGATCCTCGCGCCATAATTCAGCTCTGAATCTGACAAGGAGCATGCTGCCTCGTGGGGAGCTTGGCGCGGTGCCATCGCCAGCCGCTTTGAGGTTATGGACCAGGTGGAGAGAAGCAGGAAATTGCTGCTGTAGGTAGAACAGGAGCTAGACTTCTTCAGATTGGGCCTGAACCAGTGGCGGATCTATGGGTTATACCCCCCCCCGCAATTGGATCTTAACAGATAAAATTGACGTTTATAAATGGCATACTTTGTACCAGATTAATAATTGTATTTAGTTATAATAATTATTAAAAATATATATTTTTGTTATTAATAAGAAGATTAATAATACCAGATTAATAACTTTAATAATACCTTATTAATAACGTTAATAAATAATTGTTATTGTTGGTAATAATACCATATTGTTAATTGATAATTATTTATTTGACGGATTTTATTTAAAAATAATATTTCTAAAATATATATTGTGAAACCGTAATTATTAAACAAAATTGCTACTCGTTTAGCACTGATTTAGGTCTAAATCCGCCACTGGCCTGAACCCTCTCATTGGTTCCCTTGAAATAGATCTTACTTGAAGCGCACTGTTCTTTCATATATTAAGATATTAATGTACGTACAAATTAATGAAGAAAAGTTAAAGTAGTAGTAGTAGTAATAATAATAATAATAATAATAATAATAATAATAATACGCATCTCTATTTGAAGCGAAGTTAAGGCAAATGCCTTCTCTACACTTTTCTCTTTCTTTACATGGTAAAAAGCATGTACTTATCTATGCGATAAAAAAAAGAAATAAAAGGAAAGAAAAACTGTTTCATCCTCCTTCATCGAGATCCATACGGTTTTTCTTGAGTTAATGCAAAGAGGTACGCAACCTCGATTGGGAAAGATCGAGAGAATTTCTGAGTTTTGCATTCGGGAATTAGAAGAACTAATTTGGAAGTAGACCGAGTATTTAAATTATGTCTCTAGGAAAGAAATTGGAAAAAGGAATAGAGAANCGATGTTATTATACTATTTTTATCTAAAACCCCAAAGAGCACGAAAATAGGTTTCACATTTTGGGGAAAATTTCCTGGTGTATTTGAGACAACTTTTGACTCTTATCCTATAGACTTTCCCCGAATCACCTTCCTTCGCATTGTAATTAGGAATAAGAACAGGTTTTATGGTCTAAATTTCACCTCATGAAAAAAGTAAAATATTTAATAATATTAAAATACGTACACTCTAGATTATTTTTGCCAGCCCTGTTTGATCGATCGACCCGTGTTTTATATCCACATTAAACGTCTCGTCTAGTCTTAAGGTAATACTAGCGTAGGTAGAATTAAATCACTAAAATATCTTAAATAGGCACAAATAAACAGAGTAACATGTACTTATTGTGGGTCAACGTTAGAAAAACATACTTCACCGGCCATTTAAATGAAATAATTGCAATTATATTTGATGAAGAAATACATTGTGTCTTATGGAGATTACACGTATATTTTGAGAAAAAAAAAGACCTACTAAACGATAGTGATGGAAAATTACTTTGCTTTGTTGTAAATTTTCCGTAGTATTTTTTACATCACTTTTATCTCTTGGTCACCGGACATTTGAGAAAGATATTTCACTTCTTCAGAGGTGAGATGCATAAATCACGAAATCGTCGTGTTCGGTCGCCATGTTGTTACATGCTCTCGTGCATTTCGAACAAGTCAAGTGAGTTCCTGAATATTGTTTACGCTGTACTATTAACTAATAACTAGAAATTAAATCATGTTTTTTCGTCATTATTATTCATATTGTTGTGTTTAATAACAAATAAAAATAAAGAAATCAATTGTACATCTCAGTGATTTGACTCACTTTGAGTGATGGTCCCTCCTTAAATAAGTTTACCTTAATTATCCCGGTCTCTCCTCCCTACAATATTGGTTTCATCGATTTCTCTTCCTTCAAACATGAATGCAATAATTTCTGGGAATATTTTTTAATTCTTTTTTATCCGATAATATATTTGTATCCGTTAATATAATATACATTTATTTTCGTTTTATACATTTATTATCGATAAAATAAATTTGATTTCGTTCTCTTCTTTCACCCGTTTCACAATAATGAAGACATTTCTTATGAAGAATATAAGAGTAAAAATATATTTTTTGATATCTCCATAGANAAAAAAAAAAAAAAAAAGGCTTCAACGAAAAGCTGATCTATTTTCCTTCTTGAGTGACGGGTAAGAATGAAAAAAAAACCGAACTCAATTGTCTTGGGCGTTTCAGATAATTTCATCAAGTTTGAAAAATATTCATCACATACACCCTGGATAAACTCTGAAATATACAAATAAATCCATCTGTTCAAGTTAGGTTTTTGTTCATAAAATCCCACCTTTCATCATCTTCTACATTTTGAAAAGCATTCCCCCCCACCAAAAAAATGTTTTTATTCGTTTTTCTACATTCAATATTAATTTCGAATTCTTTTAATCACTTGCTTAACTTCGATTGTTTTAATTATTAAGTCTTTTCTAACTTTCCCTTTACGTTGCTGTGAAGATCAAAAAATAAGATTGATATACACAGAAGATAAAGAGGTAAGAAGAATACAAAACAAATGAACAAATTCAAGAATGATAGAACACAAGAGGAATACAACCTGAGAAATGGCCAAATGGCTGAGAAACAGAGTAAAATAACAGAAAATGAAAAGAAAATGTTGCTGTATATCACTGATTTGATCATTATTATATTGGAAGATTGTAGAACCGTTGAAAATGATGACAATGCCGTCAAAAAACGTTTTATACAATAACTTGGTTGAACTTACGACAAATCCTTTTTCATATTTCTGTATAATTTTCCAACAGTTCGCTCTCTCAAACGATCTCTTCGAAATTTTTTCTAAAGTGTTATTATTTTGTTCCTGGAAATTTCTTTTTATATATCATGTTATATTTATAATTTGTGTTCTTATCAGTTATATATTATGCTCTTTCCCTTCCGTACTTTCCCTATCGCATATTGGAGGAATCTAAACTCACCAATTGATTTGCACAAAAAGATATTTTGCAAACAATTCTTTCGTATCACTTAGGTAATTATGAAAGTTTATATTATCGGCCAACCGTCTCAAAAAATGAACATGAGATAGAAACACATATATTTTTGTGTCCGTATATTGGGTCCGGTAAATCACCTCTATATTAAAAGACTAGAACTCTAAATGTTTGAAGCTACTTCACCCTGAACACCTCATCGTATTTATGTGTACATTAGTCTACTCTATATCATACGGACACAAGAATTTCAAAAATTCGCGAGCAGATTCGCAGGGAATCAATTAATCTTTTTTTTCGATTTAATTCTCCCATCAGTACTTCTTGCATCGTCCATTTTTTCACTCCTTTTCCCCTCCGGTGAATGTCGCTTCCATTAATCACAACTGTGCCATGGCGTCCCACAAGTCCCCTTATATGTACTTTCAGTGTTGATAAACGAACTAATATAATTTCAAATTTATAATTTAAAAAAATCCTCGGAGCCTTTCTTAACTTCCTTCGCTCTAGCTTCTGGTATCCTACTCTCCCCCCTTTCTCCATCGCCACCCCTTCTGCCCCCCTGGCCCCGCCCCCCACACCCGAGGTCTAATCAACAGCGACGGAGAGAAAGAAAAAAAAATGAAAGAACCGCCCTGGAGATGAAAGACGTGCCGCAATCCTACAAGCACAACAAAACACAAGATCAACAATAGATAAAGCTCCTTGTGAATGGACGTAACGTGGTTTTGGGTAATTAATCACAGTTTTGTTCTAATGACCGTATTATAAGCGCAGGAATGCGCGTCCGTCCTCCCCACTGCACCCGACCACGACCCATGGGCATCAGAGATCCATCGCATGCCCATCGCGTCGTTATCACGGAAGCCGTCATTGTATGCTTTATTACTACGAGGCGTCAAGGGCGTATGTGGAATCTATTGTGCCATGACCTCTAGGTTGATCTGTGAACTCTGTGACCTTCTGATCCTACCGTTTTGTGACCTGTAACTTTTGATGAACACACGCGGTTCACCTTTCACTAATGTCTACAAATGAGCTATTATTTTTATTCTTTTCTTTAGACCTTCCGGTACCATCTTCTCCTTGGCGTTTCCTCAATTCTATGGTCTGGTCAATTATTTCTGTATCAATATTTTGCCGTATAACACTCTATGAACTTTCAATTAACTTCTAAATAAGTATAAATTTTATTGTAAGAAAAATAGGTTGCTAAACTACGTATGACCACATGGCGATTATAAACAAAGTTGCTCTCCGCAAACAAGCCAGGAACCATCCCATCACTTCCGATCTAGGACCCAAGGGTATTGGTAGGTTTAATATTTATAAAATAAATTATTTAATAAATATGTACTGTTATCCATTTATTGCTTCAAAATGAATTAAAACTATGATAAAATTCGAGATTAATAATGACAAAAGTATTAATGACATTCTCGTCTATGGAAAACCGGAGAAAAATCCTGGTCACGATGGGTTCAGGATGGATTCTTTACATGTTGATCTCTCTTCGTATACATCATCATTTGTTCATACTCTATAAGAATTGAATTCTTATTTACGGTCTCGAATAGGTCTCTGATTCCAATGTATTCAAAGAGTCAATCTTCCAAAATTCTTTCAGAAACCAATTCAATTTCTCCCTTCTGCACAATTTTCACAATCCCAAAGAATGTGGTCTGGTATTTCCCTGCCTTTTTCACAGCTACACACACATATCATTGTCACAATTCTCCGTTAATGTGAACTGAAGTCGCCATGTCTGATCAAAAACTGTCATTGTTTGTCCTTGTTTAAACCATTTTCGTCGTCTCGCAAAATCTACTTTGTCATCATATCTGTATGTTTGTCTCTTATTTTCACATTTATCCCGTCGTAATTACCAACCTATTACCAATTCATCTGTCAAATTGTGTCGTGTCATTTCAACATTGGCTAGTGTTTTTTTTCTTCTACATGATTCTATCTGACCCGCTCTTTTAAGAATATGCCTATGCTTTATTTCTGGATATACAAGTCTATAGGCATTTCTCTTAGAAGTCCGTTTATTGCAACTGGAGAATTGTCCAGGTTATTATTACAATTTTCTTAAGATTTTTTATTCATATGCAACAAAAGAGGTTGCTTTTTTATACCTTTGCTAGTGAATTAAGAAATTCATCAGCTTCTTGTTCGGGTATACTCTGCTCCTGATCCGAGTATTTCCTGCTCAGGAATACCTGCGAATTAATTGTGCGCGATTTTCGTTCCGATATAATCTCAAGAAAACGAAATTAGTTGATTTAAGCCATGAGTTACTGACCAGGCTTTAAGTGAAGGAATTGGGAAGGAGAGTTGTTGGGTTGAAGGAGAAAATGAGGTACTGATCTGGCATTGGTGTGGAAGATTTAAGGGATTCTCTCTCCTTCCAAAGTCCACGACAATCGAACGCGCACTCTCTTAATCAAGCGTACGTTGGGAGTCGAGATGCAACTACTAGAAGCGCGATTTTCGTTCCGATATAATCTCAAGAAAACGAAATTAGTTGATTTAAGCCATGAGTTACTGACCAGGCTTTAAGTGAAGGAATTGGGAAGGAGAGTTGTTGGGTTGAAGGAGAAAATGAGGTACTGATCTGGCATGGGTGTGGAAGATGTAAGGGATTCTCTCTCCTTCCAAAGTCCACGACAATCGAACGCGCACTCTCTTAATCAAGCGTACGTTGGGAGTCGAGATGCAACTACTACATGGCCAAAAGATGTCGAACTCTTCCACAACAGTTTCCCAATTTTGCCCAAGTGGTTCACGGAGGGTAAAGATCCGCAATTACTTGACCTCGGCACATGGAGGAGGAGATGTGGCCGGCATCTTGCTCCGGTCGGTGTGACACCAGGATAGACATGGTGCTCATTTTACATCAGGTTGAGTAGGTCTGGGAGTCAAGCTGGATGTTGAGATGTGACTTAAAATCCCCACCCCCACCCTGGCCACCCAGCCAGCAACTCAGAGTTACCCCTCTGAGCAGTGCTGACTCCCCACTACGTTGCTGCTGTCAGTAAAATGAGTTATTACACCTACTTCCTTATACCTTCACCTGTCCCATTGTGCTCTAATCGTATGTAGTCATATTCCTCCACCACCAGTCGAAGAATTGCGTAAATAACAATTTCATTGTGGGAATTCTACCACCATCCTTACAACTCGTGTTTTAATTACGGACGTACGCAATGCTACTAATTTTAGCTCCACATTATCAACCTACCGCTGGAGCATCATCACCACATTGACCATCACAACAGCCAGTACAGTGTTTCTGTCCACAACATAGTATTATATCCCCAAATTATAAAAACTAGCATATCCTGGATATTATGGCTAGCAATCTACACCTCCATCTCGACAATATAAATCACCCCTTTACCTTGATCACATCTGACCAGTTACCAATTATATAATGGGAATGTAGTACTGTTAAAACAAAATGAACACATGCTTCCAAGCAATCGTAATGATATTTTTTACTTCCAATGAAGTATCAAATAAAATTGTATGTTGACCAAAATGGAAAAAAATAATTAAATATCTCCCTCGGGGTCGTTTAGTAGCTCACTTCGTCACTTTCTGCAGAACATTACCACGGATTTTGGTTTGAGGGAAAAAATTAATATACAAATACATGCATTTTATAATATTAAACAACTTTGCTGATTAAACCATGTTAGATCGCTTCTTAGTACCAAAATATCTCTCATTCTGTGAATTAGACCTGTATCAAAATATTTATCTAGAAAAAAATCCAGAAATAGACAAGTAAACATAATTTAAGTAATTGCTCGCATTCTAATAGCGGATATACTTTGCCCATCATCTACATATCTCACCCCCCTGTGTCGCTTTCGCCGCAATCGTCTTCGATCCCGTTATTACCGCAGAGATATTGGGCGCGCCGTGCAGGCGGAAAGGCACTGCAGGGCGCCATCATCCAACCGCTTACTTATGGATCCGGTGAACTCGGTCCTTTGTCAAGGCGACTGCAGTGTCTGCTACCATAAAGTAGAGCAGATTGTTCTTAGCGTGTAGGAAATAAGAAAAAAAAATCGTTTCTAATTTGCGATCACTCAGGTTTTAATGAACCTAGTTTATGTTATTTAACCTACTTAGTATAAAGTGGCTTACCGTATCCAACGTCACTCGGATAATTTAAATTAGTCTCTTCCCACTTTTCACTCAAATTCACTCAGTTTGATACATATTATTATAATAATTTAAGGTATTACGTGCGCGTTGACGGAAGTTAAGTTGCCAACCATTCACGAAACTTGGAAATATTCTCCAAAGTAGTTCTCATTAATTAATAATTCATTGTACTGATTTTTATATTGGATGACTACAATTATTTTGTGATTTTAAAACTTGACAATTAATTTTGACTCTCAGTTGATTCATTCTTTAACAAGGATTGCATTGTCTTCAGTCACGTGATGCGGCTGCCATTTTCGTTGGAATAGTATTTTCCACAGTTTTTGGTGAATTATTCTTCAAAATGTTCCGTAAGGAATGAAAATCTTAACATCATTGCGTTCCTATTTCCATTTGCTATGTTTTAGTAGATTTTTTACGCTATGTTAAACCGGTACATTTGCCAAAATATGAAGAAAACACGAAACCGCGAAAATTTCTCCATATAAGCCCATAGTAATTTTAAGTGAAATAATTCAAACGTTTGCATTGAAAGTGTATGAAAATCCATCGCCACTGGTTAGGGCATGGTTTAAACTATCATTTAAAACATTCTTTGGGGGTTCTTAAGTCTAGTCGCTCTGACGCACATAATAACTTTACAGGATAAAAGTGGAATCCCACATAATATGGGATGTGGACAAATGTACTTGTAAGGAAAATAGATCGAGTATAACCTCTCTTCTCCATTGTGGTCGTAACCGAAACCCGAACCGGTTACCCGTTTGGCCGGTTAATCCAGGGTTCCCGTGAAAAATTAATTTTCGTTCAACAATTTCATCAGGTTATCATGAATAAAGAAGCAAATGAGATAACATCTGAACTAATTTTATTGTGCATTTTATGTTCACATGAACATAAACAAATCACGAAAAAGTGAAACGTTAGAATTTATGTGAACTTTGAAAACTAATTTCTAACATAGAGACGCATAACGTACATTGCATCATTGTTTGAAAAAATCAGTTATACGCAGAAGGAGAGAAAATACTGCTCCCGGGATTTGCCGGTTCATTCGAGGAGTGGTTGACCCGAGACCGGTTAAGAAGGGCTCTACTATAATCGTGAAAAAGTAATGTTCTAGAATTATTAATATGTTTATTTACTGCAAATGGGCAGATAATACCAGGTGGCAGTATATAAGGAAATACAATACAAAAATACATATCTCAGAGCACTAAAATAAAAAATTGTTAAATAAATTTAACTACATGATTCAATAAATATTAAAGTATTAAATATAAAAATATTTTACCCTGAATCACCTAAAAAATTGATAAAAAAATACTCATTGCACATTTGATTGCGCTGATGACCCAAACATTCGATTTACCCCTTTCGTGCACTTCACTTCACATTTCGCTTCCCACCTTTTCTAAATCACTTATTTCCCTCGTATCACTTCACTTCACTACCCACTATCACTCCACTAGCTTCCCATCTACACTAACGTGCACCATTCTTCCCCAACTTGCCTAATCCATTTAATTTGTCTGCTCTTCTTTTATTAGAACGTTTTTTTTTTATTTAAGAGAGGTTGCTGAGTTCGACAGCGCTCCGATGACAACAGCAGGCAAATTGTTCCAGTCCCTGATTGATCTATTGAGAAACGAGTATTTTCCTACGTCTGTTTTTCGTTTCCTTTTGAAAAAGTGATCTTGTCCACCCAACCTAGTCGGTATTTCTAAACGCTCTTTGACATCCCGCCACGCTGGTTCGTTCTTAAGTGTACTGAAGAAACATCCCAGTCGCGCTCTTTTTCTACGAATTTGGAGGGATTCTATTTTTATGTAATTATTCGCATTACTAAATTTATGGTACATTTTCCAATCACAAAAAAAGTAATATTAATTCTCCACAGAAACAGTTTTCCCTAACTCTTCTCAATAACATAGTCACTGACCAATTAATCAATATAAAATAAATAAAACTTTATTGAAAAAAAGCACTTAATAGATAATTTTAATTAAACAATTACTATTTTGATCTTCGTTTTTGTGTTCGTTGAATTAAAATTTGCTTATACTTACGGTATCCAACTTTCTACGAAATTTCAAAACATAATTTCGAGTCAATTAAAATAACATTATCTGATTTGGGGGAGGGGGATTTTCTCCATAAAAATTTCAAAATAAAGTATTTCAAGTAAATAAAAAGTGTTTCACTTAAATTTTCAATTATATTTTTAAGCAAAAGGAACATAGTAATAAATAAGTGCAAGGAAACCTAAGAGCCTACATTGAATGTAATTTAAAACAAATACAAATTTAAATTGAAAGAAATTCCAAATATTCCACAGTATTCTTTTTTCTAGTGTGTGTGTATGGAAAGGGGGGAATACTGGGCAGATTAAAAATGTACGCCCTTGAAATTTCAAAATTCATTACATATCACATGATAGGTCCGATGACCTAAGATGGTGGTCTAGTGGTAGCGCCTTCGCTGAGCGTTAGAACGTGGGCTCAAACCCTGCTCAGCCGAACTAGATGAGGTTTTCAGCTGGGGGTTTCCCTTCACCTACTCTAAACTAATGTCGGTTCGGTACCATGATTTCCCGGGCAACCCAACATCTCTTCTTCCCAATTCAGACGGTTACCCATGTCCACCGGTTAGGTGGAAGAGAAGACCTCATGGTCTGAACCTCCTTCTGCCAAAAGGCATAAAATAAAATAAATAAAATGTGTTTTGCACAGTCTGACCGCACATTTTTCTTCCCGTTGTTAAGGACGGGAAAATTGAATACGAAACACGTCAGGTTATATTACCTTTTATACTTTTGTGTAGTATATATTTTATTGCTGCTAATTTAAATAAATAAGATAGTTTTGAGGTCACTTGTACTCATAGCAAAGACAAATTTTAAACTTTTTTTCCCTAGTCGTGAATCAATTGCAACAGGGTGACGTTTCTGTAATGGAGTGGGAGTTGTTCTCACGATAATATTTATTCGCCAACCAACAACATACATTGTTTTCTTGGTCTTCCAACTTTAATAGCAGGGATAATGAATGTATTAAAGACTCCCTGCGAAATTTTTTTTTTTGAGGAGCCTATAGAATTACAATAGCCGAGAGGCCAGCAAACGAGAAATAAATTTCCTCTTTAAGCATGCATATTACGCACCAGAGACCACGGATGTGAGGAAAGTATGCACAATAAGTTCTATAAGAATACAGCGAACGCATAGCGGCGTGTCGTTATGCCCTTCATTTTCGCGTCAACATGGCGGAACCGCGCGTTCACTTTGTTTGCGTTGCGCAACGCTTTTGCTAAAGCGAAATTACGTCTCCTCTTCCCGATGCAAAAGCAAAAGCAAAAGCGACTGCACCACCTCATCACGTCATCGCCTTTTCTTCCTCTAATCATCTTTGTCACGAGAAACGCACTCTAGTACAGGGTGGGCAAAATTATTGATTTATTTGAACAATATTACGTGTTAAATAATTAATGAGAGACTGGTGACCCATATATATAT
>NNCF01128324.1:902406-916138 GCA_002313205.1 Laupala kohalensis | reverse complement strand
TCTCTCTCTCTCTCGCTTATCCATTAGCAGGCATAAGTCTTTCATTATTTATTTAATTAGATTATATTATGGACGTTAATTGTAGTAGAATTACGTGTTAAACGTTGAAAACAAACTATATCATGACACCGCACGGTACGCATCGGATATGAAATAAAAGTAAATTAACTCGAACTTCAGGAATTATCTAACTGCATCATCAAAGCAAAGACACAAGTGCGGAAGAACCTATGGCCGTGAAATCTTAGTGTCTCATATACACAGTGGGAAAAATAAAACTGGTATGGAAAATTTTTATATGACTGATACGGCGGTGAGCCTTGTTAGTTATTAATAGAGTAATTATATAGTCATCCTATTTTTTGTGTGGTATAGTTTCATGAATGCATATATTTATGAATGTATTGTATAATTATTGTGCTTGTATGTATAATTATTGTGTATTTATTGACGGTGGAGGAAGAGCAGATCTGATGGCATGAGTCTAACCTCAAAATAAACAAATAATAATAATTATTGTAAGTTTTATTATTAATGAACAGGAGAACTGTCGATCAAAGAAAATGCTAGAAATGGCGTCCGCTGACGTCGATGCAGCGCTGTACTCGATTAATCGAACTGAGAGACACGCGTAGCAGCGCTGGTTGAGTGATAGCAGCTATAATGTTTTCAGTGTTCCTGTGTTTTATTCCAGAACCGACCATCGAGGTGACCAGAAGATTTTACTGCCTCTGCTGACCGTCCTCTCCTAATTGCACACCTCGTGTCAAGGTACATGAGGCAGTGCGTGCCGTTGCTCCGTTTTGCTGAAAACATACAGTCGTTCATCTTTTGTGAGTTCATCCACAAATGGATTATAACAAATTATGGACGAATGCAAACGAAATGACACAGTAAAGAACTCGGGACAGAGCATGCGCAGACATATGAGTGCCACCATTGGCAATTTCCAGTATTTTCTGTAAGGGCAGTTCTACTGTTCATTAACAGGAGCCAATTCCGTGTCAGATTTACAATTTTTATCCGGGCCAGTTTCATTTTGCCCACCCTGTATTCCTTTCGTAATAACCCTTTGGTCGTTATGCAACTAGCGCAATACCCGCTTACCCGGTTTCTTGTCACATAAAACAACAGTACTTAAATTTATAGCACGCTTAACTCAGTAAATACTACCGATGAATATCTGTTTACCTCCTCTAATCGATTTACACAAATTATCGAAGGTCGAAATTGTAAACAAATTGTTTTGTACAAGGATACTATACAGTGTGGCACTAATGTTGGGGGTACAGGGTTATTGTAATTATATCATAAGTTAAGGATAATTATGTTTTAAATTGGGTCGCAAAGTTATGTCACCCATCTCTACAAAATATTTTTCTTCGATATCTGTTCTCGGTGTTGTTCGCATTTCAAATGCCTGACATCTTAAAAATTGGAATAAAATCTCAGGTCACGAATTTCGGCTATCGGTAAGTACAATAAGTTTTCGAATAATGCTTTGCACTTGGGATAGATACTAAGTCTGTGGTTCACCTCAAACAGGTGGAAGTTCAAATTTGTATATCAAATAATTAATTAATGATCTTGTTTGACTTCTGCATTCTTATGAATAGTAATAATATAAACTAATTACCAGATATTCTAGCAGACAATTTAATTTCGAATAAAAACTAAGATAATACATTTCACGTTTAGAAAAAAAGTACAAAGACGCGCATAAAATGTAGATCTCTAACGCGAGACATCATCAGGTTCATTGTTAGTTCATTGCTTGGCATCAGTTAGATATTAAATTGTCTGTTGAAAAGTCAGATTGTTTGCTTATATTAATTATATTCGTGTATTTCTTGTATTGTTAAATCTCGCCTTATACATTGTACATTTTGCAGTAATTGGTTTAAACACAAAATTACTTAAAAATCATCTTCTTGTTTATATATTTCTTCCGTGTACCGTCACGTGGAGATTATATGTAATTACTTTTGGTCAGATGACAATCGCGACGAGCCGGGAATCGAACCCGGAATATCTGCATTGATCGAAGGGGTCATAACCAATAGTCCACCCGTTCGCCTTCCACAATTGAACACCATTTTCATCCAGACATAACCCCGGAAGAGCTGTGAAAAATCCCATACTTAAAACATGCTTATTTTTTCTAGTTATTTATTATGGTTGTATTTTTATGGTCGCTCAATATCGGTACGGTTGGACGAATTATCCCACTTCGGAATTTTCTCCGGCTCCCCTTTGTGCATTTTGATCGGTATTAATGGAATGGATTCATGATCCCAATGCGATATTGAAACTGAAAACTCAACTTGACTACACGCAGCCCTCTCCCGAAGATCCGTAAGAACATCGAAAAGAACAAACGTTAATCAAAATAATGTGCAGAGTGTAAACGAGGAGGACACATAGCAAACGATGAGAATTGCGTAATCTACTCTCACTAACGACCACACATCCGGTTGAAGAGGACGTGCTAAATTTATTTCTTAGGAACTTTACACCCTTCTTCATCCTTGACACTCCTCCGTGCCATCGCAGCGACTACCGCCGCCGCCGTGCGCTATCTAGCGCCGTTAATAGCTCGACACGTTTCTCTTAATTACAGATCTCGCCCTCGGCCTTAAATGGGCGCTAATTACTGCCAAAACACAGTTTCTCATCGTAAATTCCGGACGTATAAAAGCGTTTACATAAGATGGAATGGAGGAAAAGAAGATGATAAAGGTGATGCGCGTGATAAGGTTGAACTGTGAGAGGTGGGTCACAGGTTCTCTAAAGTCGAGAATTTCATCATGGGATGAGTTACATTACAGTATTGTGTTTTCATTTTAACCAAACCCCAATGAATTTTTTATTTTCAGATTTAACATTTTATTTCAGAATTTAATTGTCTAGGGGCGGCGATTGTAATGTTTAATCTTGAATTTAGTGTTCCGATTTATAAAAAATGTTTTTCCGAATAATCTAAAGTTTGATAATAGTACGTAATTGTGAAATAACTTTTTTATGTTTCATTTATATACAAATTTGTATGTATTCTGTTGATATTATAACATGTACCTTAATTTTTATTCTTACCTAAGGAGTGTGCTGAAATTTTCAATCCGTCTCTGCCTTCGACCCTTGAACGGAATTGATGGTAGAGTCTCTTACTTCTTTCCGGAGACTAAATTAGTATTTTTGTCCTCCACATGGTCATACGCAGTTTGTAACTGCTTTTTTGATAATAAATAAATTCATCCCATAAACTTTCTCGAAATAAATACTGTAGTTCGAACTCGAATCAACGCGTCCTTTGTATATAAAGCAAGACCCAGTAACTAGAATCTCGAATCTCTGTAGTTTTAGACATGAATGAATGTTAGACAATTTTTGCTCTTCCTTGACATTTTACCAAAACACGTTTAGCATGGCATGGCCGAGTGAATATTCCTAGAGTTCCATTGTTGCTCCCTCTAAGTCTTAATACTCGTCCAGTTCTTGTTTACTGCCAAGAAATGGCAATTAAAACGATTTAAGTTCAAGGTGCGAGGTTTTACCCTCCATCGTTAGAGAGGCAGCTTATCTTTTAAGAGTCCACAGAACGCACCCACATAAACCATTTAAAACTGAGGTAAATCATTAGTTCTTTAAACGACGGAGCTATTTGAGATAAAAACTGTTATGGGATTGATGAACAAGTCTGTATTATTTCTAAATCGTTCAAAATAACCACCGATCTGAAAAACATGTCAATAATAAATTTATAGTCAAAAAAACAGTTACAACCTCCGTATGACCACGTGGAGGATAATAAAATAAATTACTCTCCTGAAGCAAGCAAGGGAGTATCCCATAAATTCCGATCATAGGCCCCATGGTATGGGCGGATTGATCATTTTAGCACACTCCATAGATAAGAATAAAAATAGTTAGATAAGTGTTGTAATAACAAAACATTACCAAAAACTTTGTGTTTAATAAAACATAAAAAGTTGTTATCAAACTGTAGATTATTCTGAAAATATTTTTTATATATCGGAAAAATTAAATTAACTCTAAATTCGAGACAAATTATAACAATAGACCGCCACCCGAAGGCTTGAGGGCCTCTATATCAAATTTCGCCTCTAACCGAAGGAGAACCGGAGAAAATCCTCGACCAGGATGGGGTTAATGCATTAACACTTCTACTATATATTTATCTAATGAATATTAAGAGAATTTAAATGTACTAAAGTGCTATCTTGTGTAGCTTTATTATCTTTAAATATATTTTTGCTCTACTGAAACAATCCAATGTTACAGTAAGGATCAATTGTTACAATCCTGGCCCTTTTGTGGTCCCCGGAGAGACGGCTAATAATTATTGACATTTATAAACACAATTTATGAAGTAAAATTATCTTAATATTAGATAATTGGCAACGTTAATTTATGAATCATTAGTCACATATCACTTTTAATGTTGGCATAAAATGTGCCCTTCAAAACGTGATGTAAACGATATTTATCTCTTCGTTCTCTCGTGTTTTTTACCGAAAAAACGCTGACAAATTTCCCCCATTGTTTAAATGTCTTAATTGCCCTAAGAAAAAATCAATCCCCGTAAGAAACATCCTTATGAATACAATGGGTTCTTCGTCAGATTACACAGTTGGCAGCCTTGCTTGACACGATGCCGACGAAGATAGTAGAAGAACGTGACGCGCCTGCGCTGGTCTTTGACGAGGCCAGTGCGCCTCCCAAGCACGTTCAAAGATGAATGACGCTTCTTGACGTGTATTGCCACAGGATAAACAGATGGTGGCCTAAAGAAGTGACACAAGAGAGATTCAAAAAGTACATTTTATGACTAAATCAGTAAACAAATAGTACATAAGAGAAAAGTAGAAGTAATTAGAAGTGTGCTGGTGATAAAAGTGTGCAATTCGGCCCATAGGGGTCGAAATAGGAACAAATACAATTCCTGTAAAAATTTCGTATTGTACAGATGTGTATCAAATCCTTGAAAACAATATGAAAAGAGAAGTTTAAGAAAAATCTGGAATGTACATCGAACGTGGGATAGATAAAGGTACCCTCCTTAGAAGTTTCAGGTCAAATGGACAAACAGTGCAGAAGTTATGAATTTTGCAAGTATACGTAAACACAAATTGCATCGACTGAATGTAAGTTTTAATACAAATATTACAATACTTAGTGAACAGATTGCCATGAAAATTACATGGTATTGTATATGTACATATCTGGACATTGTAGAAGCGTTTGACCATGCAGGGTGACATGATATAATCGAGACGCTTAAAAGAAAAAAACTGCCGACTATCTACTAAACATTGTAAAGGCATATTTTGCGATCAGGTATCTATATGTAGAGATAGGAGGAAAAAGAATAATACAAAAGACCACACGCGGCTGTCCTCAAGGCTCGTCAAGCGGACCTGTGTTTTGGAACGTAGTATCTGATGATGTGCTGTGAGAAATAGATAAAATAGGAGTTAAATTCGTTGCCTATGCTGATGACATAGTGTTAATAGTTTCTGGAAACTCGCGAAGAAAATATAGAAATTGAAACACAAAAAACTTTAGATATATGTCGGAAGGTTTGCGCGAAGAAGGGATTAGAGTTGTCAGCTGAAAAAAGTAGAATACAATGGTTTGGACATGCCAAACAGAATAGACGAAATCCAATAATTAAACTAAATGGGACAAGGTTACAAGTGGTCACCAAGCAACGGTATCTGGGAGTGATAATAGACCAAAGGTTAAGGTTCGAAGAACATCTAGCATATGTGAGGCAGTGAGTAAGGATTATTTTATTCAGTATGATGCGTGCGGGTCTCATGCATTATGGAGTGTCTAGAAAGGACTTAAGAATATTATACATAGTGGGGATAAGACCAATAATAACATATGGTTTTCAAATATGGACCGAAGAAGGACGTCTAATTATATTCGAAAATAAATTAAGAGCGATAGAGATGACAGGACGCTACTGCTCTGTATCGTTGGAAGCGATGAATGTAGTGGCGGGAGTAATGCCAATCGATTTACACATCCAAAAGGTCAAATACTGACACATACTACAACAAGAAGGAGAAATTGTAGTAAATGAGAGAAGAGTATGAGATACAAACGAAACAGGAAGAAAAATGATAATAAAAGCCGTTAATTACAGGGTGGAAACACGGTGGCACAAAAGCATAAAAGGAAGGCAAACGTATCAATATATCCGATAGGCTACATTTGTTCGAAAAAAAAAAGAATGCTTTAACCCGACTAGGAGCACCATAGAATTTGTAATAGGACATGGCGACTTGTATGAATACTTAAAAAAATAGGAAAGAGAACGGATTGTAACAAAAGAGACTGAGGCACCAAGACATGTATTGTGAGAATGCGAGAACCATGGCCAAGAAAAGGCGGAGTATTTACGACACAATACAAGAATAGATATACAAAACAGGAAAAAATTGTGGGCACTAATAGACAGACAGTATATTTGAATTATTTCAAGAATATGCTGAAAAAAATAGGATTCATTAAGAAATTACTAAGAAAGCAGATAAGCGCGTGCCAAAACGACGACTGAGATACGAAGTGAATAACCAATTGAGAAATAAATATAAATATGATGAGAACCTTGCTTCGCTCACAGCTACAGGTACAAGGTGACCAGAGGGTCGAAGAAATGAAAGGAAATGACGCTTCTTGCTTTTACTCAATGGTTCCTCGTTCACTAGCAAAATTTCCATTCTTGAGAATCAGGGAAGTACTTTTTGAGAGCTATACGTTATGATGTTGGAGTTATAAATACAAAGTGTGGCTTGGCGCTACTTAAGTTTTTCCACCTCCTAAAGACAATAGAGAGTTTTTGCATGATGTATACGCTTTCTGGCGTATACGTTACGTTGATGACGCTAACCGCATATAGCACATGGTAAGAACTTGTCAAGTCGATGCATTTCGACTCGAATTATACTAAAAATTGTAAAGCCAAACGAACTACTTCTATGCAAGCGTACATAAGTAAAACTGTACTGTGAGTACACCAGCACGTGCTCATACGGCATACAAAACCAACAAATCTCTGACATACTCTCTCAGATATCAACATAACCTGAAAACCATCACCTCTCTCACTAGCGTACCACTAACATCAAACGGAAACAGGCGTTGTAACGTACTAAGCTAGGAACGTTAGTGTACCACCAACTTCTGAGCATGCGCAGAAGTAACTTGCATATGTATAGCATACACGATAGTTCGCAGTTATGCTGTGTTAGCCATTTAACAAGGAACTCAGTGCTCTTACCAGTAAACCTTACTGACTCCTTTTAGCATCCGTAAACAATAATTATGGTTGGAGGAAGCACTGGAGGAGGCACCAAAGCTTGAGTTAGATTAATTTTAAAAAGGTTATGAAAATATTATTAAACTGCCATTGTGTTCATTCTCGGTAAACATATTGCCTTGTGTCCTCCGTCTTCTTCCTGGTACTCACTTATGAGCACACATTGCGATTTATTGTTGGCCAGCCACTTTCTTAGTTCAAGTTCTTTGTTTTGTTTATCACAGCACTTCTCGAGGGATAGCGGCAATATATCAACGCCCTGATATATTGCTCCTGGTGATCCGGAGTGGCTCGACTTTTGCGTGAAATACGCGTAAGACACCAACGACTTGTAGATTGACGGATGACAAGTCACAATACGACTTAATGAGTCAGTGCTGTCTGAATATTGCTATGACACGCACCGTGAGAATGGTGCTAGTCTGGAAATTGACAGACCTCAAGGTCTCAGGCACGAACCTCGAGCAACACGAGATTCACCGAACCACAAGCTCTCAGGGCTGAGCTTGCATTATGGGAAAAGAAACAGGTCATGCAGGAAAATAGGTTCTTTCACTGGTTCAGTTGTCTTAATCCCTTCGTTCTGTTACATTTTCATATTACGATGTAAAACAGCACTTCGTCTTCCTCGTTTCTCATCACAATGAAATCACCGTATGAAATTTTAAAACTGTTCAGAATGATTGACTCGCGTCGAGAAGATGTCGTTTCATAGTTCTACTAGAGCACTATAAAAACTTTCTACTTTCTATAGTTCTATCCAATAACACAAAGGGAACGCAGGGAAACTTAGATCGGGATGCATCTTAAGAGAATATACCCAGAATCGAGTCAGAATAGTGAACTGCTTCAAAGTGAAATAAATTTACTACCACAAAGATACATATTGTCATATGGAGAACAAACTACTGCACTCTTTCTAAATAATATTATTTTGAAATAATAAATTTAATACAGATAACACATGAAAAGGGAATACATTATAAATAAATTTTTTATTTTGTGCGAAATATAACTGAATGTTGTAAAAGAACTAAGGATGATAGTGAAAGAAAATATATTGTATAGTTTTTTTTTCAAAATACATACATCAAAATAGGCGATTGGGTTTTTTAATTCTCNAATTTTTTATTTTGTGCGAAATATAACTGAATGTTGTAAAAGAACTAAGGATGATAGTGAAAGAAAATATATTGTATAGTTTTTTTTTTCAAAATACATACATCAAAATAGGCGATTGGGTTTTTTAATTCTTATTTCATTTCATATTCATAATATTAGGGTGAAAAACGAATCATTAGTAACTTCTTATTTGCTGTCCTTGGAGTCTTTTTAGTAAAATACGAGTAGTTCACAAATATTACCTCCTTCTCATATAAAGATTGATGGTTTTAAGGTTGGATGTTAGGTACTTAAATTCATACGGTTTCATGCATATTTAACCAACTTCGGGAAATTGAATAAAACTATCTAGATGAGACAGCGTAATATTTCCAATTTTTACTCATCACTTTAAAAAAATTAATTGTTTTCTGTGAAAGCCCTATGCAGCAGTTCATTAAGCATGCGAGTCACTTTGTTCCGGATATGTTGGATATTGAGAAGAAGAAAAATGTTGTTTTTTTTCCTGTAGAAAAATCTTCCGTTTACTGATGTTCTAATTCTTAAACTAAGTTGTAATGTGAAGTGATCGAGGTGAGACTAGTTCAAACCTCTGCTCGACTCTGAGTTTATATTCGTAGCTAGTTTCATTGTAAAATAAATGTTGGCCCTAAATTGATTATTTTTACTCAGTGACTTCTTTAACATTATTCTTTCTTATTTAACTTGCTTCGTTCATATGTACATCAGTTATTGTTCTTCCCTTTCAAAATTGATAATTGATTTTTCGACCAATACCAAGTTTCCAATCGAGCTGAGCCCAGCGGTGGCGCAGGTGGTAGTGTTGTCGCACATTACCAAGACATCCCGGGTTCGATTCCCAATGGGGCCAGAAAATTTGTAGCTTTTCACATTAATGTCCCAGTTCACATAGCTGTATCTACTGAAAAGCAAACCTTCCTTCATCTATCCAGCTCCTCCTAGTATCACTAACTCTATTATTAACTACTTCTACTAAGCCCTCCACGTGGGCCACGTTGTTGGTAAACCCAGCTAACCGGTCCACCCAACTTCTATCGCTCCATGTAGATAAGCTTAAATAGCACACTACATTTCCCATTTACAAATACAACAGTATGTAAAGTCGAGAGGAAAATTTACATATGAGTTGTTTACATGGTTAGATGATTATTTCTCTTACATTTGAATCATTATTTAAGTTCGTTAAATTAGAATTCAACGCAAATATTCAGTAATACACTCCACCACAATGATGAAATGCCTTGCGATACATTTCGAATGATTGACTTATCTTTAAGGAACGTTTTTCGCAACAACTCCGAGTTATGTTTCACGAGTTACAAAGTGTGAACGGCTTAATCCGAGACCTCGAGATCAAGTATTAATTACGCCACGTAAGCTGAAGTCCTTGAGCGATTATATTTGCTTCTATGTAATTGCTTTAGTGTTTTTCCGGAATAAATCTGTAACTCTCCAAGTTCAGCTATTACATTATTTCTTCCAGTTCTTGTTCATTAATACGCGAATTATCCGAGGAGAAATGGTATATTGCGAATTTATGTATGCAAGAAGTACATTCTAAGTAGAAGAATAAACGTTTATTATCCATTTCACACTGAAATATTTATAGAGTACGATATTTTTGAATCGTAACACACATTAAGTACTGCATTATTTCATGAATCATGTTAGTTCGGGAAAAATTGTTTGACTCCACTTAACTTCACGGTTATTGACGTATTAAAACCAGGACAGGTACTTGAAATTCCAGTAATTACTGTGTTACATCTTTAGTCAAAACAAAATTGTAATACCTAGATTAACAAGTGGAGTTACTGAGGGGAGATTACTCATAAAAATGGGAACTTTTTGAAAATTAAGACGGATAACTCCTTATTTAAGTTATATTTTTTTCTGAATTATATTCAAAATCCCTATTCACAGTGTTGAATGTTTTACTTTCCACTAAGTAGATGTATTGCACTCCGTTTCGATACTATTTTGGTGTTTTCTTCAGGTGCTTTGTAAGTATTACTTTAATGTTATAATAAAAGACAATAAAAATAATTGTAACCGTTCAAAAAAGGTCGTAAGTTAATATTTTTTACATAGACAAAATTTGCAGGTTGATATTTATTATAAAATAATTATTCTAAGGAAGTGAATTGAAATCCGTTTACACAGACACAATTCTCCCTCCACTCAAAAAACTATTATTTTCGAATGAAGCTAAATTTATTGCAAAAACTGTGTATTTGTCGAAAAACTCTTTCTACTGGATTGGACCATTTATTTCCTTCTTTAAATTACTGAAGTATTGCTCCGAATATGTGAACTGTTCAGCAAGTCCCGCTTGCATTCCATTTGCATTCCGTTTGCAAACGGAATTAATCTTTCTGATTTTCTGTCTTCGATAGTGAAATCAGTGGTAGCTTGCAATAACCTCTGCCCAGTAGCGTCGACCAGTAAAACTCCTTTTGATCAGCCACATGTACTATCTGTACGGTAATACAGTACAGAATTAAGTGACTATATATTGTATTTGTGGAGTCAATGCAGTATTCGGGCGAGTATATTTTGATACCATCCCAAATTGTGTTAACTCAGTATTGTTATTTATCCACGTCAACTCTAGACAAATATCTCCTCTGTTTTATTTTGCCAACTCAAACTCTCATCTCTTCATTTTCACAGGAAATAATTCTGTTTGAGGTTGGAGATACACTGAATTGATTAGGATACGCCATGTAGTCATTGCTTTTGGTCCAATCAGTGTTTCTATCATTCTGGCCCGTAGATTATCATGCAAGTGATCCTAATCGTAGCCGAGAATTATTTCCAAGACATTCTGAACAACTCGACAATACTGGGAACAACTGACCAATGAGGACCATTGACGGCTCAGCAGAGACTCCGGACTTCTAGTGTTCAGTACGGCTTGGAAATATTGGTTGGCTATGTCCTGATTGAAAGTCTTGGAATAAGTTATCACTAGCATCTATGTCTTCAAATGAAATCCAACCCATTTTCCTGATGTTCACGATTCAATAGAGAATTTCATTGATCTCTTTCAGCAAGTGACACTTAGAGTTCTTTATAAGGAGAGAGGCGAAAATACGAACAAAATTCCAATGGGTATTTGAAACTTCGGCGGATCTTCAGTGCGCGCATCATCAACTAATAATACTGTGACCAAAATGGCCTGCCTTTGATATTATTAACGTTGGTTTCTCAAGCGACTTTAATATTGATAAAACCGTTTTTCTAAACTTATTTCAATTGTTTTACAGAATCAACATTAATTTCATTATAAACCTAAAATATAAATTGGACACTAATTTTACGTACATCTAACATGTTGTTAGTACGAATTAACTTGTGAATTATGTCAAAGCTATTTCAGTACGTTGGATCCTTTGGAATTAATTTAAACAATACTCCTTTGTCCTCTAGTCTCTTACAACATGGGACTGGAAACTTACTGTAACCTACATGTTGTAGAGTCCCTTATAAGGGACAAATAAAGCTACACATACAGAACTCCTATATGTTTGAGGTACAACAACTCTAACCTTTCACGGTATCCAAGTCTCACTGCAATGTGACCGAAATGGCTGTCACCTGACTGATCCTGCTACACTAGTGGGGGTGTTTCAGGGGACCCAATGCAATGAAGCTACGTCCATGTCTCTTCTCTTCTTTATAAAGAACTCTAGCGACCCCCAGCGGCATCGTCCTTCCCAAAAAATCACTTTCATCAGTCACAGCTCATGCCATTGGCAAGCGACGGCGTCTGTTCCCCGTCAGCTGTTTGTACCGAGTCCGACGCGACTTGTTAACAATTATGTAATTGGCTTCAGCAGAAGCAAGGTGCTTCGGCGTGTGAATGTAATAGTGGAGGTTCGCGCTTGAGGCTCCAAGTCGTTCTTCAGACGATCATCCCATTTTCCGCTTCTGAGTAATGGCACACTGAGACTGATGTAATTGGACACTTTAGGAAGAACCTGGAGGTAGGTTTGCACGAGTAATCGCTTGCATAACGATTCGGCTTTTCCATTGAAGGGAGGCGAAAAAGGTTACATGATTGAAAGGAAAAGACTGACACAAGACGTCTTCCGGAACATTAGCTGAGTCTGGGTTTTGAGGTGTGGGGTACGAACGAGTCCATATTGGTACTATAAACTCCTTTATTATATAGACCCAGCGATCTCTATCGTGCGTTGTCCGGAACAACATGAGAGAGAAGATACTGTTAAATATCGCCCTCTCTGTCGCACACCTGCTTGGACGGGGTAAGATATCTGTGCGCAACGACACGAATTGTGGACGAGACTTAAAAGCCGGAGAGGGGAATCGAGATCCCCCACCCAAGTTGATGTGCGACAAAGACAGATATCCCAAACTTCGTTTTGCCCTTCGGACAAACGGTACGTAAGATCGCTGGGTCCATATCATTTATAAGTCTATGATTGCTACCCGGTTACTTCTACTATGTGAGTACCCGGTGTTCCTTTTCAAATCAGAGTAGTGCTTAAATCTATCACAGGCTCAACTCAGTACGAATTTTAGAGCGATGAATAACTGATTCTGTTCTCCTCCGTAATAGATTCGTTGACGCAAACTATTGAAGGTTAAAACCGTAAAAGAGTTGTTTTCGTTTATTTCATCTGTCTTTTCTTCACATAATTCTTCATGTTTCCATATGTTATATATTTAGGTAGCGAACTTGTTTTTTATTGCGTCTATTGTTTACTTGATGTTATCTTCTATTGTCGCTTCATAAGTTGATAATTTGTCTCCTAGGTAGCGTTTTTCGAACATACTATAATAAACAAAACATAATTTCTTTTACGGTGATACGTTTTTTCTGTCAACTATGTAATTTTTTATAAATGTTCGTCTACTATTGTTGGTTTTTTTGTGGTATTAATCTCTAGTTTTCTTTCATTTGCTTACAATCAAATGAAAGTCGTTTTAACAGCGGATAGCACTTTGATACATTTAAATTTGCCTTCTTTAGTTATGAACACAGGTCCAGCTTGTATTCTCCTGAGAGATAATATCTTCATTTTTTTGAGTGAATAGCGTATTATTTCCCGTACTAGGATAGGGACATTTAGTCTTTATAAAGGTAAAGTGCAGGTTGAATACAAAACATGAATTTTAGGAAGAAGTTTTTGAAAAGGGAAATGACACCAATTGAATATTGAGACGGACAGGTGTGCAATAAGTGTGCGGTAACAATTGGTAGAAGACAAA
>NNCF01128324.1:865089-901901 GCA_002313205.1 Laupala kohalensis | reverse complement strand
GGGGGGGGGGGGTATGGCGCGGCGGCGGATCGGGGGTGGAGGCCAGACGGGTGATGTTGAGACCGCATCAGCGTACGCTGGCCACCGCCGCCTCCGCCGCCGCCCGAGGCCTAAAACAAAGCGTGTCCCTCCATAATGGAATGTTAAAGATTTAATTTCTTTGTGCTCTGTGATGGTGGAGGGCCAGAGGCGACTGGCCATGGATGACATTAGCCCCAACGCAGATTGCTCACGATGGCCACCATCGTCTTCCTCCGCCCAACTGCTGAGTACACTCCCTTCAACAGAAAAGTGTGCACGGGAATTATTGTGAGGCAAGACTATGGTGATTTTGAAAATGTTACAAATTATAACACGTACCCCAAGTTTAACTCACAGAAATAAGTGACAGATATTATTATGTCAACGTAACCTAGATTGATGGCAAAGTTAGGTCGACGTTACAATTTTCATTGATACAAAAATGATTTTTAATTAGTTCTATATTTTTACCTGAAATTTCTAGGAAACATTTTACATGTACTCCTACAATTAACGTTCATTATATTATCTAATTAAATAATTAATGCAAGACTTAAGACTTTTTATGGACGAACAGTATATATATTGTGATAAAAGTCACAAAGTTTCGACTTTTGTTTGAAGTCGTCGTCGGGTGGTTTAAATTATAAAAAATGGTATTATGTAATGTTCATACAAAAAATTGTAAGCGTTGCATTACTTTTTACATATATTCCAGTTATTAGATGTTTCGTCCACAATAGTCACACGACGTAAAACGTCTGTAGCAGTCGCAAGTAATACGCAAGTAAGACACAAGATGCAAGCCCTCGTAGAAATTTCGAGTCCTAACGACGTCGTTACAGCATCGTCAAAGTCGTGGCGACGACAAAAAAAAAACCACGTCGTGAAGACGTTGCCAACGCCTACGCATGTAACGTCGATTCAACGTGGGAGAACGGTGTCCTCACAACGTCGTAAAAAACGCCAATTTGGCGCCAGGCAACGACGTCAAAACAACTTCGTCGCACGACGTTCTTGAAAATGTTGAACTATCATTTTTATTACGTGTTATGGATATTATCCATAGTCTTACCATGATTAATCATATCCCATGACTTGTAATACACACTCCTCACACTCCTATAAGAGTGTTGTTTTACAATGAGTCAAGTCCGCCTACAACGTGGGTTGAACCAGGGTCCTTGTCATCTCAAGACGATCACGCTACCACTGAGCTACTGCAACACTCATGAGTGTGTACGTCGTGAATCTACGGAAGGTACTTAGAGAGCGCAGTATGCGTTTATGGTTAGCCAATCAGTGTACGAATAAAAATATCCTTGGATAGGATCCACATCAAATATAATACGAAAGTAAATAAATTCCAAGAAGAGAAATACAATTTCATAAATATGTGACTTCTGTTTCTGGAATTCCCATATGATATACTTAATGTTTACGTTTTTATTCTGATTATTCAAAACCTAGCTTTTACCGATCCGTCTTTCAAACTTTGGGTGGCTAATCATCATTTAACAGGTAAGTGTAAGGTTGAGTAATCTTCGTAACAAGGATAAAGCAATTGCGATTAAATTATAGTTTCGCGACTAAAACAAGAAACGTTTCATCTGGAATCTGACCAATGAATTTAACTTAAGTGGATTTAGTTTTTATTAATGTATTCAAAGTGAACGATAAATATTTCTCAACTCACGTTATAACCTTGATACATTTTGTAACACTTCGAAATACATCGTAGATAATGCCTTCGAATTTTAACTCTCGTTTATTTTCTTATGTGGTAACTCGTGACATTCTGGCGAAGGTTCTCGTTGTGTTTTTGAATGACAGCGGTGGTCCAGTGGAAGCGTCTTCGCTTCCACAATACCACTGAGCCGAAGTACGCGCGGTTTTCAGCTGAGGTTTCCCTCATCTACTCCAGATGAATGTCATCTTTTGAAATATTTTGAGAAAAATCCTTAAATTTTGAAATCTATTGAAGTACAATGCCCCCAAAAATATCCCCAATTTTCTAAAAGAAATAATTCTTTAAGTTTCAATAATTGTTTTTATATTATTTTATTTATTTATTTAAATTTGTATTCGTGTAGAATGACTCCAATAAACGTAGGTCTTGGGCGTTGGACACTATTGCTTTATTCCATCGTACTTTAAAAACTTTATTGTCAAAAAAGCAAAAGCTGCAAACTGCGGATGACCACGTGGGGGGCAATAATCTAAGTTACTCTCCGGAAACAAGCAAGGGACCATCCCATCAATTCCGATCAAGGGCCCAAGGGCAGTGGCGGATTTAATATTTATCAGAGAAATTATACTAAATGAAAGAGAAATTTGAATTTACGAAAGGAGTGAACGTAAAACTTTTAGCACCTGTAAACAAACGAATAATAATTATGTTTGGTGGAAACACTGGAGAAGGTACCGAAGAATTAGTTGGATTAATTTTAAAAGGGTTTTGAAAATTTTATTAAACTACCATTGTGTTCATTGTCTGTAAACATATTGCCTAATGTCTTATTACCTCCCTTTTCCTTCTCACCAGTGAGGACACATTACAATTTCTTGTTGACCAGTCTGATTCAGGTGCTTTGTTTTGTTTATCGTGTTTGGTTTGAAAAGCAAATTATATGAGACCAATATTTAAAATATTTTAAACAATGGGGATTAAAAGACGATAGTAACGTATGAAAATGCGACTTGAGCGAATTCGCAGGAAATCAGTTACTAGAAATAAAATACATTAGAACATTCCTCTTAACCAGACTCAGATGAACCGGTCGTCGGATTAACGGCCTATCCCGTGTAACAACGGTTTTTTCCCTCCTTCAGCGTAGCTTGAAGATTCTTTGACAGGCCTTTGCTGTAAAGTTCCTGCAGAGTAAAACGGGGTGACGCGACTTAGGACTTACGTGTGCAATGTTATTGTGTTATGGCGGGTAGGAAAAAAAGCGGGAGGGGAAGGGATTTCGCCAGTTTGCTCTCGAGACAATTTTTCTAAAAATCAATTTTTTCCTTGCAACGTCAACAGCCAGGTGGAAATCGAACCCGGGACCACCTGCTCTGGCCGCAGGTGTCCTATCCACTGCGCCACCCGCCTCGACTCCCAAGTCAGAACGCAACTTCCAAATGACCTGATACGGAGGACCTGAGTCACATCCCCCTTCAGGGGATAAGTGGTGCAGTAAGCAGGGAAGTTGCGTACGGACTTGGGAGACGAGGCAGGTGGTGCAGTGGAGAGCACACCTGCGGCCAGAGCAGGAGGTCGGGTTCGAGTCCCGGTCCGTCGCAATTTTCACCTGGTTGTTGACGTTGCAAACACTCCTCAACGAGTAGGTACTCGGAAGTTGAGTTAAAACAATTTTTTCTTGTTCGTTTATGTATGTACATAGAGTACAATAAAATGTGTTGCAATGACGTCTCAGTTTGCATGTTTATTGGAGATATTTGATGCAATTGTAGACTTAAATCGATTTTTCACGGAAACCCGGATTAACCGGCTAAACGGGTAACCTACCGAAGTGGTTAAGAGGGATTCTACTGTAGAACTCTGCAAAATGAGCAGAGCGTGGCGCTCTCTGCGCGGCGCTGTGCCCTTCATCAGTAGGATTGAGTCTCCCGGCGTTGACCACGCAGCCAACGCAGCCTTGTGGCCGTCGCTCGCTTGGGTCAGCGATGGTATCGCTACTTCAGACATAAATGTCGCCATTAAGTCGTCTGGGCCGACGGCAGCCGCCTGTTCATCGAGGGTCAGCTCTTCTCCTCAGACACAGTGGGAGGAACGACGGATTCTAAGGAACAAAGATTTAGTTTAGGAACATATTCCACCACTCATGTTCATATGAATCAAGTAAGAGTCACGATCGAACTTAGATATTGGAGACATCCTCACGACTACAAAAAAGAACAGATTTTGTACTTTCAAAGTATTTAACATTGTAACATTATATCTTGTTTATTTATTCATTATCATGTAATTTAATTATGTTGACTGGAACTAAAAAGCTAGGTATTTTGGAGAAAAATATTTTCGGTTTTCTTTTTCGAAAAGAAAAACACCAGCAATGTGTGTGAACTCATGGTTTACAAATTATTTTTGTGGTTATGTAATATAAGTTTTTTCTTTATCGCTATCATGACAAACGAATCGGCTACCATTAATGGAATTTCTGTATTGAGAAAAAAAATTGAAAGGGATATAAACCTCTTTATTATTATTATTATTATTATTATGTAGTGATGTTCACTTCACAGCTCTAAAGGTGTTCTAGCTGGTTTAAATTTCTAACCCCAGATTGCTAGTCGCTCTCTAAAGGATTAGATGCACTTTCTTAAAATGTGGGCTGTGCCAAAAAGAGCGATCTATTCTATTTCCCATCTCTTAGTTTTCCTGGGAAGGAATCTAAATGCAGCTTTAAATTTACAGATTGCGCGCTAACGGAACCTACAATGACAGGGATAATATTTATTTTAACTCCGGCATCCTATTATTATTATTTTCTTTTTCTTTTTCACATTCTAACAGAATGGCTGATTGTAATGTACAGACAATCTGCGAGGTACCTTACAATACTCATGATTGAGATAGAATCTTTCTATGTGACACGTTTTCAACAAAATATACTCCTGTGTTTTAGGTACCAAGAACCCAACATCCAAATTGTCCAAACTTCTGTTTAGGGTCTTATACACTATCCCAGTTGCAGATATCACAAGAGGAACAATTTTGACGGTCTCCAGATGAAACAACTTTTTCAATTCTTCAGCCAATGCTGCATACTTATTGATCTTTCCTGCTTGAGTTGTCCTTAGGTTTTTATTAAGCGGGATGGCCACATCAATTAAAAACGCACACTTCTTTTGCTTGTCCATATACATGATGTCTGGTCCGTTAGCTAAAATTGTCAAATCCGTTCTAATTGACCGATTCCAGTATATTTTAGCGCGGTAGTTGTCGAGTAATTGAGTGGGTTGGTACGTGTAACAGGGGCACTACTCTGATATAAAACCATTTAATAAACCGATTTTCTGATGGATGATCTTGGCAACATCGTTATGTCTCTTGAGGTATTCTGTTCCAGCTAGTGATGAACAGCCTCCAACAATATAGTCGATCGTTTCCCGGGTCAGACCACATCTACGACAACGCTCTTCTGCTCCTCCTACACTGAGGATACGTTTCCTGTAGTATCTAGTGGCGATGACACGATCGTGTATTGCTACAGCAAAACCCTCAGTCTCAGAGAATAATAAGCCATTCTTTAGTCACAAGTTGGATAAATTGCCATCAACATACTCTTGGTTCATCATGTGAATGTGTGCACCATATAATTCTTTTTGACTCCATGTTTGTGTCTTCTGATCACAAGAAATTACCGCACTCATGGGACAAATGCACTGTCTGTCAGCCGCAAGGGAGTGCCATTATATCTCTCATTTCTGGTGATTAAATGATAAAGTGGTACATTGACTTTGCTGAAGAAGTATTGCCTCAAACTGTGTATCATTTTGCCATGGACATTAGATATGTCAATAATGCCTCGACCTCCCATTGAACGGGGCAAAGTGAAGCGTTCCTCTGCGGCCTTCGGATGATGCATTGATGGATTATTATTATTAATTATTTTCATGAACTTTATTCACAACTTGTAGTTGGTTTCAGGTAAGGTGCGAGGTATACCAAGCATCCTCACCTCAAACAATGTCACAATTTAAAAATCTTCTGACTATTCTTCAGGTGTTAATGATGGCTGCTTTTGGTAAAGTTAAAAATATGTTTGGGGGAGATGAAACCGATTCGATTGATGCTCCGATGGAGACTGTGAGGGATGACTCCTGTGGCAGACAGAACTATAGTAACTTTATATACGAGTATACACACCATATAGCATAAGCGAAGAATTTCTGTTTTCAAATCTTCATATTTTTGGATTTTATCATTGTAAGTAGTTTGTATGTTATGGGTGTTGGTTATTTCAACATCTATGATGTGTGTGATTCCCTTGAGTTTGTCTATTAGAATAATATGTTTGATGGATATAATTATTATTATTATTATTATTATTATTATTATTATTATTATTATTATTGAAGTTTTAGGGCTTGCCAACAACTAAGTCTTTACAGTCATGCATACCTCTTTTAGTGATCTCTAAACCCAGAAATGCGATTTTAGAAAATCCCTTGTCTCTTCAGCAGTTACTATTCTTTGTTTCTGATAGAACGCCTGTTCATATTCATGAATTTCTCTTTGTTGATAACTTTCATTCCCTAGATCGTTTCACTAAAACGTTTACTCCCTTCCATTTCGGCGTTTCAACACACTGTGCACCGATGAGCTCCTCGGGAAGTGTTCCAAAAGGCGCCGGCAGGTGGCGGTTAAAGGCGTTGCCTTTTGTCTTCAATCCTATCTTTACGTTTCAATCGTCACGCTTTGTGACGTGTTATTGCTCATTATCGTCTCCCTTCATTGGTTACGCGTCAAATGACGTAAATTCTGAAGGGCGGTCTATACTATTGGAACAAATGTTTAAGAGCAATTAAGACGGGTTTTTTTTCTCAAGTGAATATGTTTACTTGCTAATAAAGTATATACAAAAATATTTTATCTATATTGAAATGAACAGAAGAAAACAATTCTAAAAAACAGTAAACTTAGTGTTTTCCAATAATGTCCTTTTAATTTCTCTCGCACTATACCACGTTAATATATAAAATGTGGTATTTCGTCGAGACATTGCTGATAAAACATCAAGACATTATGCCAAGCATCTCAGCAATGGAGAGTATAGTATCTTGAGTCACTGTATATCAATTAATTTTAGATACTCGAATCATTACAGAACGCAGTGTAGGGTTAAAATTGTAATAATTTGATTCAATCACAAATAGTCGTATATTTTCTTAAAACGTTATTGAACTTAAATGATTTCGATGGGGGGAAACTTTCAATCAAATTTGAATAAATGTTAAAACGTGACATCCACTTAAGGCATTAAGAGATTCCGTTTCGATGCGAATATATTACCAATCTATTCCTACTCCCTAATTGACATGAATTTTTTATTCGTGGAGAGTTGTCAGGTTAGAAGGTCTTGTCTTCGTCAATTTCATATACATCAAGTGTTTTAAATTTAGTTTCATGTTTATTATTCCTTGGAATAACGAATTAGTGACTTGTTTTATTTTTGATAAATGCTTCTATTCCTACCCAGAAATATTGAAATATCGACAGAAACTTATGAATTTGGAATAAAAAATGTATAAGTCAATTGATGAATGAATGAGAGTGATCGAACGCACAATCCATATATTTACAAGAAATTACGCCAATATATTAATCCCGAAACATTTTATCTGGTGAAAAATAAATTTTATCATTTTGGGTTATTTAACGTTTTATTTTCTTGCACTAATGATGTTCACTAGCGAGATATAAATCTTTCTGCTGGAATAAATTTCGTGTAGCAGACCTTTTATGTTTTTCATTATACATTTGTGATTAAACTGAACTCATACGCGCATTTCATTGATTATAATAATACTTGTAATGTACATATCATTTTAAGACTTACAGTTATTGATTTTTGACAGATTTAAAACACGCACCGAAGAATAAATTTCAAATAATTGTGATGGGAAAATTAAAACAAAAATTGTGATTTTTCTGCTGCAGATTTTTCTTAAAAATGTATCTTATACTTAAATTTAACTCTGTGTGCTGTGCTACATTTTGTTCAACATGTTTCCACATGTTTTAATGAAAAGAAATAAAACTAGGTAAAAAATCTGGAGTGTGCCCCACTCAACTTTACAATTACACTTCGTATAAAAAACCTCATGGCACTAAACACCATACATAATATTTAAAACTTAAGAAAAAGGTACAAAAAATAAATAATACCATATTATAATTATTAAACAAGATGAAACATTTCAACTATCAATCGATTTCAAAAGATTTATCATCAATATACATGATAAACTCCTAAACACACACACACACACAAAAAAGACATAATAAAGAATAGATTGAATGAATTATTTTCCACACTAAACTCTTTGCAATATCTTTATTGGAAGATTTTTTTAAAAAGCGCATCCAAGAAAACACCCTTTTATGCGAAATATCTTTTGTCTGTGACTCGAAAACAATGCGACGTACAAAAAAGCGGTTTAGCGAACTGTACGCAGAATTAACTGACCAATCAAAATGCTTCTATGCATATTTTCAAAATTTTGAATATTAAGAAACCGGATGTGGAGCGCGATGTGTAAATAAAGTCGAAATGAGTTGTCCAGAAATAGGCTTCTGTTCCCTAAGCATTCAAAGTCAAATCTCAAGTTTGGTTTCGATGCTTCAATTAGTTCGTGAGTTATCGGAGGAACAAAATTCTTAACATGCACACATACATACGACATTGGACGTCATCGCCGAAATTTGAAAATAGACCAAATCTCCTGGAGCCAATTCGCAAAGATCCGAAGAGATCTCAAACACTTTCTTTATTTTTCGACCGATTACAAGACTTCCCTTACACACACACACACAGTGGGAGTAATTGGAAAGTAAAAAAAAATAATGGGATTATGAGTATGACGTAAACTTTTATTTCCGAATTCTGGAGCGCATCTCCCAGCGTGAAAAAAAATATACCATAGAACTTAAAATTGTCATTATCATCATTTTAATATAACTTTGCTTTAATACGCTTCAAAAACTTATGCATTTTAATTTTCCTGGGTGTGATTGACCTGGAATCCTTTTAAATCTTATTTTACGCGTTATTTTAATTTATAATAACCGTGTTTCCCCTTCCTGGGATGACAATCATCCTCTATCTCTCCTTCGTATTTCACAGTAATTATAATACATTTCACAGTATTTTCATTGTGTCGTAGTTAATGAAGAAACCGCGACTTTAGATCAGAGGAAGTTATCATCTGGAATTATTCATGACTTTCACTCCGTAATTCTTCCCTCGTTGCTTATAATGAGAAGAATCTTCTGAAAAATCCGTATTTTTGGGGTTGCCTCTCCGCTCCGTTGAGCAAGTCCTGCTTTCCCTCGGTTAGATTCATCACGATTCTATCTACGTATCAGAAGTAAAGTGTGGGTAATTGTGAGTTCGTTCGTGTACCTCGCGTGAGTTTGTACTCATTACCTGGAGTTTAGCTCCTGGAGTTTGAGAGAATGCGTGCACTTGTTTTTGCAAAACAGGGGACAATAAATGCGCGGTGATAAGGGGAAAGATCACACGCGGGTGGATGGCGACCGGGAAGTATGTCACATGCTCAAGAGGGCAATATTCTTCGTTGTGGAGTCCTTAGAAAATGTGTTAAGGGGATTGAGTTTCGGCAGGTTATTTTTTCATAAAGGAAGCGAACAATTTTTTAATTAAAAAATACAAGGCCTGTCTCAGTCATTCCATCATAGAATGAAAAAAAAATAGATTCAATACTTGATCTGTATTTATTTCACAATTAAATGTAATTGGCCAAACAGTCTTTTTTACTATTTTGTTTCATGACTTATTTTGGCTAAAGGAAAATTTGTTTCATGACCGTATGATTTGGCTAAAGGAATTGGGAAGCAGATATGTTATATCTTAATTAATTTTAGAAAAAATAATAATAACATCACAAGAGGATGCGCTCCATTAACACAGACTGATTACACCCTTAGACACAATCAGATTATAGAAGACACTGTCCCTTATTATAAGTTCTTCCCAAAAACCATTTCAGAGAACAGCTGGTCCAAAGTTGATTTTCATACAACAATCCTCACCGATAAGACGGGCCTGATATTATTCTAATAGACAAACTCAATAAAATCACACAGATCATAGATATTGCAGTAACCAACACCTACAACCAGCAAACTACTTATAGTGAGAAAATTATAAAATAAACTTTTAAACACAGAAATTCCTTGTATAAGGAGTGTGTTTACATAATCCCTTTAGTCCTGTTCACCACTGGAGTCATCCCTCACAGTTTGCATCTGAGCATCTATCGGTTTCAACTCCCAAAAATCATATTTCTAACTATACAAAAGCAGCCACCCTTACCACCTTTAGAATAGTCAGAAGACTTTTCAATTGTGAGTTCACATAAGGTGAAGTACCGCAAGTGATATTACATGAAGTGAGCTACACCCCGCACCCCATTTGAACCCATTTACAAGTCGTGAAAGCAGTAACAGAAGCAAACAATAATGATAAAATATAATACTGAAATGTTAGTAGTACTACGTCAACTTCTGTAGTTGATGTCAATTTAATAAAACATTACACCGACACAATTAACAATCAATAGAGACTCAAAAAGCGTCAGGTGTAAAACATGTTCATGTGGGGTAAAGTGAAGTTCTAAATTTCTAATCTAAAGATCCCCCAAGTGTGAGGGATGAAAGTACGTTTATGAAATAAAATAAAATGAGTAATAAAATGTCACATGAAATAGTTTACGATTGATTATTTATAATGCACATGATTTACTTCCCTACTTCTTCGTACATACCATCATAGTATGTATAATATTTACAAATATTCTTCCATAACATTTTAGATGAGTATTGACCCCAATATCGAACAAAGCATATGAATTAATTTGTTAGAGTCATTAGAATAAAAATAGTTTTGTGTATTCGAACCCTTTGTTTTAATGGAGGCGTGGATGGAAGTGTATTGTTTTGCGGATGAATGAATGTATGGGACGATGCATGCGGATAAGGGGAAACTACATTATTTTTTCGAAACATTGCCGAATACATAAAAGTAGTTTTTATTCTAATGACCTTAATTCATCTAGTTTGAAGACTTTTTTGATAGTTACTAGTGGAATACGTTTTCATGTGCATATTTCTTCTTCTTAATAACAATAACAGTAATTTTGTTTTCGGTGTAGATGTTGTAAGGTTTTTTGTGTAGCGTAATTGGGAATGATTCATAACTTCGTCGTGTGACTTTACTTCGCTATTAGTGGAATACTTTGCTTCGTTGACACTGTTCGTACTTGCGCTGGTGAGACCATTAACTCAAGAAGTTTCATTTGAACCATGCGAACGGAAGTTCACTCGCGAGCAATGAGCAGCTTTCAAATGCGTGTCACGCACAGATTTAGATCTAGTACGAATCCAAGAACGCTGCTCTCGTTGTTTCAATTGTACTCGTTAATTTATGCGCGTAACGAGACCCATCGACTGCGCTGCTCTCAATCTCCGAACCTCGGCCTGTTTCTCATCTCGGCGCAATCGGACGGACGCGATCTTTTCGCAAAAGCGATGCGTGAGCGAGTGCTCGAGAAAACGTCCACGAACGCGACGACGTTCCTGGTGCGTGCAAGTGTCGCGACGATAGGAAAAGAGCTTCACCTTCTTTGTACCTCCACTTTCATTTCAAAATGAAACATAAACGCGGAGGGAATCTGACGTGTTGGGTAATTGGCGCTCGTGATCCCGTGTAGTTAACGCCGCCGAATGGGAGACGGATGTGTAGTGGATCAGTGATTGATCAGTGGTACAGGTTTCCTCAAATTAGTGCATCTATTATTAAGTATTATAACGCCAATAGCCAGAGGAAAATTGTGACGGACCGTAACTCGAACCCGGAACCTTCTACTCTGACCGCAAGTGTACTACACATTGCACCACCAGTCTCGACTCCCAAATACGTACGCAACTTCCACCTGGCCTGATCCAATGAACCTGGGACACATCCCCCTCCACGAGTAGGTACTCGGAAGTTGTGAGTTAAATTAAGTATCATGTGTACTCGAACCAGAGGCGGATCTAGACCAGAAAGGGGGGAGCTAACCGGGGAGCATTTTTGTTTAAAAATTTTGGTTTTACAACACAAATTTTATAAATATTACCTTTAAATAAAATGCATCACATAAATAATTAACAATGAAGAATCTGGTATTGTTAATAAGAATAACAATAATTTATTAAAGATAAATATGGTATTACCAATTATATTTATCTGGTATTATTAATTTTATTAATATTGATATTATTTATTTATTAATATTATTTATTATTAATGACAATAGCAATTATAACTAATAACAATTATTAACCTGGTAACACTTTTTCAAAGTATGCCACTTATCAACTTGCATCAGTTAAGAGTTCAGGTCCAATGACTCGAACTTAACTAGTAAGTATTGTGTGTCATGTGACTTTACCGAAGATAATGCAACATGGCGGCGTAACACGAATTGCCAACTTCTACGAAACAAATTATATAATAAATATAAATATTAAAAGTAGTCACAAAAGCGACAATTTACTGTAAAAAGCTAAGACACAAGGTCATATTCATTTACTGTTTCTGTTTTACAATAAACTAATATGCACTGTGCGTTCCCCTCCATGTGTTTTTCGTAGGATTTCATTTTCTCAGAATAAAATTACACGACTTTGAGTTGCCACTGACGCGCAACCTTTCTTGGAAGTGGACCAAAATAAATATAAATAAAATTTTAAAATTAAATTAAGTCTGTTAAATGTAGTTTATTTCAAACATGAGTCAAAGATAATGTACACAAGAGAGAGTCTTACTAATTAAGAACTGCTTAAATAATTACAATCTCTATTGCAGAAATGCGATTTCACGATCGTAGTGTTTTATAAGACTCTTTAGACGATTTTGTTGCTTTATAAGAATATAGTGTGAAATTATCTCTAAACAAAATCTTAATACTGTTTATTTAATTAAAAATAATACCTCCTGCACACAAATGTTTCTCACATTTTTAGCAGAATGCAAATTTATATTTTACTTCTGTCTAGATTTTGTTACTTAATAAAGTGAATTGAATTGAAATTTCTTGCATCTGGAAGGTAATTAAATATTGATAAATCTTTCTCATCCAGAGCTTTTTGTGCATCGTTCTATAGACGTTATTAGATAAATGCCGATCGTTCATGATATGAACTCAATTTTTGTTTATGTTATGTTTTCACATTTATTTCTTTGATCAATTGTTTGCATGTGTAAATGAGTTTTACCCAAAATAGCAATTTGGTTTATTGAAACTCCTTGATATATTTCGTCATTTAAGTGTATACGTAAATTATTCGGAGCGATGTAACTAATTAGTTTAGAAATGAAGAGTGTTGGTGAGCATAAATAATTTCTTTTTCATCATACTTCATAAATGGATCGTAAACATTCGTAGATTAGTAGATAGAAACACCACTATGATTGTTTTCTACTTCATTAACGACTTGTGAACGTCCACGATCGATAGAAACGTTGTTTGATGGATGCACTGTTCACTTTCAAAAGTAAATCACTCAAGAAGAAATGTTCTGTTCCCCAATCTATTACTGAGAAGGTCGCATTCAGTTCTAGAAAAGAATCCTACCTTTCTGGGATACCTTGCAAGTCTATTCTCGACATCACTCCGACGTTTGCTTTGAGAGTCCGGCCGCCGTTCCGTACGAAACAATGTAAGAGAACAAGAAGAACGAAACGCACATTTTCTCAAGCTCAAGTAACCAGATTCAGCAGTGGCCGGGCAACAGCGAAGGTTGCGCTAGGTCGGGAACGCATTGCTCCCTGGTATGAGACGAATTGCATTATGTACGCGCGTAGAACTCACTCGTTCCCGACATACGCGACACCGTTTCTTCATCTTCTTTCTCCTTTTTTCTTCTTTCTTTCTTTCTTTCTTTTCTTCTCCTTTCTCCTTCTTTTTTCTTCTTCTTCTCCTTTTTCTTCTTCTTCTCCTCTTTATCATCATTATCATCATTCATTACCATCTTTTTCTTCTTTTTTATCTTCCTTTTCTTCTTTTTCTTCTGNTTTTCTTCTTTTTTATCTTCCTTTTCTTCTTCTTCTTCTGTTTTTTTCTTTTCCTCATCTTCATCATATTTTTCTTCTTTTTCTTCACCATCATCTTCTTCGAAAACATCGTTCATTTACTAATTGCTTTGGTCTGTCCGATTATTACAATTCATTCCTTTCTGTTCCACGAAAATTTGTATCTTATTTCCACTCCTTATACTTGTGATATCCTGTATGATATCATCCGTCCATCGTCCTTTCCTTTTGAGATTACATATCTTCGTAATAGTTCTGTCTGAATGCATACAGGAGACTCAAGTCAACGTCCTCAACGTCAGAGTCCTTCTCTCAAACTGCGAGTCGTTACATATTCTTCTCGTCTATCACCCAAGGTTCAGAGGAACATGTTGCAAATGCTTTAATTGATAATCTATAGTTATAGGCTTGGTGTCTTTGGGTAGGAGCTTATGATATAAAAGGATTTGACGCGCAAAATATGCCCTGACGCTTGTCGCATTTCTTCTCCGATATCGTTATTCCGGTTCGCAGTGAACCCTAATTATGTGCTCGAATAGGAATCTACTTCTCGCTCGTGTAGATTATCTGAATCATGGAAACACCGAAACGGTATAAGAATCCCGAGGTCGAATTTTTAGACGATTAGATTACTTTCCTTAGTGAATTAGAACTTTTATTTATTTATTTATTTACGATTTCATTAAATCAAGCGTTCTTTGCGAGAAGTCATTCTAGTTGTGGTATACTTTACTCTCTTCAAGAGGGTTTTGAAAGGGAATTAATGGTATGTCTTTCAAAATTCAACATACTTTACATATCTTTAAAAAATGAAATTCAGATTAAAGTTTCACAGTACACGCCTTGAATGATTTATTAATTCAGTGACAAAAAACATTCATTGTGGTGCTTCACGTTTTCGCAAAACTATCCATTAGTCTTAACTATATGTTTTGTAATTTCAGTCACAAAAATTATTTGATTCATTCAAATAAAATTATTAAAATATTTTATTATCATGTACCCAAATATTCGGAAGAACTACGTCTTGTATCTGGAAAAATTTCTTCGAAACCATACCCTAATAATAAAAATTTTATTGGGTAATGGAGTTGTCGGATATCTAACAAATTGAAACGTAAACTATACTTTTTTGTATTTCTAATTCTTCCTCCTGTGTCTGATGTACCATAAAAACAAAATCTAGCTCATATTCTATTCTCAACCTTTTGTATTTGACAGCAATTTCATTTCAATCCATCCTGGAGTTCAAATCACTTTTTTAAAAAAATTTCGTGGAGATATCAACAAATAAACTTATTCGATTTGTGGTTGGAAAATGCAGCATTTAGTTCTCTTCTATTCATGAAATTTTAATGAAATCGTATAAAACTGTGGAGAAGATACTGCATAAAACTCCCGGATGATGCTGGATGAAGACAGCAAGTCATTAATACAGAATTAAATGCTGGTTAAGTGTTTCAGGGAAACTAAAGTGGTGAAGAATGTACACCATCCATCACCAACCCACGCCCCTTGCACGCCCAGTCACCGAGTCCTGTCTCTCGTCTCACGATGACTGAAACCGCGCATGGCTATCTCCACCTTTCACTTCTCTCGTCGCAATTGGAAACATGATTGGCCTCTTTCGATAGACATCGGGAGTGGGTGCGCCGTTTACGAAGCGTGGATGGGATGTGTGTATATATATTTATTACAATTTTTTTACATTAATATTATCTACAATTTACATTGAAATAATAAATGGATAACAGTACGTATTTATTAAATAATTTCTTTTATAAATATTAAATCCGCTACTGCCCGTGGGCTCGTGATCGAAATTGATTTGGATGGTCCCTCGCTTTTTTCCGGAGAGTAACTTAGTTTATTGCCCCCCACGTGCAGTTTGCAACTTTTGCTTTTTGGACAATAATGTAATGGCGTTGTGTGACGTGGCCGTGACCGCTAATTTCTTTTTGGTGTGAGAGATGAAATTTCATTGATTTTTTTATATTTATATTCTAATGATTTGATGTCTCACGGTGATGTTTAGACCATGAGGCGTGCTTTTCCACCTAACCACGATTTACACAGGAGGAATTGGGAAGGAGAAGTGTTTGATTGCCAGGATGCATAAGGTTATCAACCGATTCTAATCTGGAACAGGTGATTATACCCCTGCTGAAAGCCTCACCTAGTTCGACCGAGCTGGGGATCGAAGCTATGTTACAACGCTCAGTGGTGATATCCTGCCAGTGCCGGATCTCTGGGGGTACTAAGGGGGCTATAGCCCCCCCCCCCCCTATTGGACCTGAACGCTTAATAGATAAAATTGAAGTTGATAAATGGCTTACTTTGTAAAACTGTTACTAGATACGTGTTACTAATAATTGTTATTGTAATTAATAATACCAATTTTTATGCATTTTATTTAATGGTAATGTTTATAAAATTTTGTGGTAAAACCATAGCCCTCCCACCCCCTTGATTACGATCCAGATGTGCCACCGTACCCTGCCACTAACCTGACCTAACCTAACTAGATGCTGAAGACGTAAATGTAAAATGCATAAGAGAAATACTGTAGTATTTCGCGGATACACATTTATGAATTACGTGATACTATAGAAAGATATATTATACCAACTTCAATAGATTTTGTGTATTGTATAAAGTATTAGTTCCGTGTAAGTCTACTTTGGAGAAGTATGCTTCAATAATTATGTTTAACCAGAGTGACCAAGATGGATGGAAACCTCAAGGTACCCTCCAGGCACTTGTGTTAGGACCTATTGACCTCCACTAGAAGTCATTTCATGAAAATCTGTGGACCAACTTGTTAGAAATAGGAAATGTACAAATTATTAGTATCATATGAATATGGGGTTGTCTGTCACCACCAAAAATATCGAAGAAGTACATTTTTTTAATTTAATTTAATTTAATTTAAATTTAATTTAAATTTATTGTCAAAAAACAGTACAGACTGCGTATGACCATGTGGAGGACAATAAACTAATTTACTCTCCGGAAGCAAGCGAGGGACCATCCCATCAATTCCGATCAAGGGCCCCAAGGCAGAGGCGGATTCAAAAATTTCAGCAAAAGTTCCTAGATAAGATAAAAAGTTAGCTGCGAGTTATAATACATATATAATGTCAATATGTTTGTAATTTAACGCAAATATGTTTGTAAATTTACATGTACAAGTTATTATCGAACTATAGATTATTCTGAGTATAGTGTTTAAAAATCATAAGAGTTGAAAAACAACAACACTAAATTCACGATTTATTGTTACAATAAACACGCCCCTAGACAAAGCCTAGAGAACCTGTATAATAAATCCGCCTCTACTCGAAAGAAAAACGGAGAAAACCCCGGGCCAGGATGGGTCAGGGTCATGTGAGTTGAGTGAGGTACTCCTCCAGCATTTGTCTGGACGGACCGAGACTAACAGGAACACTTTCTAGCCCGACCTACGAACCAGCCGGGTCTCAGAAAGCTATCTTACGAATGGTGACGTTGGTGATGGTATTGACGACAGGAGCCTTCGCCTGCGGTAGAAACCCGTTCCCGTGATGGATAGGCTGGCTGTTCCACGATGCTTCTACTCGACTGCTCGCTGGGAGTTACAGGAGGGGTGAGAACAGGGATGACAGGCTATTGGGTTGCGAGAGCATTCTGTGGTTTTTGTCCGAGTTATTATATTGCTCAGGTTCCGATGCGTTTAAAAGTCTTACGCTCAGGTGTCAGAAGAAGTATTGTTGACCTGTCGATAAATGCTATGTTAATGGAGATAGGGGACTATGTGGACGATAATATCGACCGGTATGTGTTATATCTCATATGGATATGTGACGCTGTTTGGGAGTGACGTTATAACGCTTGAGAATTCCCCACTCCATCGTTTCGTCGTTCTTGTGACAATACGCGTGACTGGGTATGGCGTACCATTTGTTTAAACAAGCTTAAACAATCATTCAATTACACTTTTATACCGTGTGTACTTGTATATTAATTCGCTTAAGGTTTGTCATGTCGACTACCGTTTACATAATGAAGCAGAACGTCCTTCACCAGTTTATTCTCAAAGAATGAATTTTTGTATACTCGTTTGTTAAGGAAAACGTTTTAATGTGATCGTTCGTGACTGAGCTATCATGAAAAATGCGTAAGTCATACAATTTAATATAGTGTTCCTTGAATTATATATTACAATTTTCAATACAATCATACTGCTATATAGAATATAAATTTGAATTTTTCACTGATAGAGTTAAGCGTGAACACTTTCATCACACTGAGTTGAAGGAAACATTTCTAAAGTTTGTCATATGTACGTACCTTTTTTTTCTGCGCAATTATAAGACTTTCAAATGTTTTCCCAACAGTGATATGCAGCTGAAAATTTGCGGGGGGAGAATCAAAACTTCAATTTTTAAGAGGGCGTAATTTGTAAGGGTACTGTACTCACCATTGGTACTTTATTAAAAGTTACTTTAATAGCATTTATAAGAGCAGAGAGATTGAGTCTGAGAAACGGTTCCTTCTTCGAGGAATAATCCTACGAAAATTGAATTTTTTTTTTCATTCGCGTTCGACAAATTTAACTACAAAGAGAACATGAGAAAAACATAATTAGATAAGTTAATATGGCATTCATGTATACGTTTGAATATACTGAACACAATGCATTTTATTTCTAGAGTGTACAACAACTCAGTGCTGTGTAATTAATAAAACATACATGTCGGAAATTCGAAAAACGGTCGCCAGCTCTAACGAGAAGTGATAGGATAATAAGTAATAAAAGAATTACGCCCCCAACCAGCTATGCACATTTATATTACATCTTTTTTTTATTTTTTTCGATTTAAAATCTTGTTAAATGGGTACAGATTAAACTAAAGGGTTTGTTCCAGAAATATATTTAACTTGCCAAATTTTCTATACATTCAAAATATGGGTATCACAAAGTTGTCTGCAGAAAATATCGAAATAAAATTGTGAAAAATGAAGAAAAATTGGGTGATTTGGAACGGAACGACCCCGTTACGCATGGTCTATATACTTCACAATGACAATTTTCTATTAATTTTTCATATTTATTTTAATATGTGATTCATATGTTTCTTTCGGTTGAAAAAATTATGTTGATTGTAAATACTCAAGAATATGTGAAGTAATTTCAATATTTGCAAATGAAAAAAATCTTTTTAGTCCAATGTGTAAGATTTTTATATTTCATGGCGTTAAATTTTATTGTTATTGACCTGCACAGTGTGGTCTACTAGTGTGTTTTTAAATTCTAAATGTATTTTAATAAACTTGTCTGCTATAAAATAAGGTCATTTATTTCTTCACTACACTATTACTGCTGTTGTTAAGAAATATATTGGTATTAATAACTTTCGAACATCCCCAGATTCAGCAATTTTTCATATTTCTTTTTATTAAAATGAAGTACTTAAATAATGTTAAAGTCCGGATTTTAGCATGACTTCATTTGAACTTTTAGAGAATGAAATATGAAGGAGTTATACTGTATCTCGTGTCACTTACCAGTAGTACACGCGTAAATAGAAATAATAAATATAAGTCTTAAGTGGAGTAAATCAACAGAATTGTATGTGTTTATTTTGACTACAGCGTACTTGATAAAAGAATACTTCACCGTTTATTTGAATAATAAATTTAAAATTGGAATAGTTGGTTTAATTGATAACACCCAATGGAGGAATCATTTATACAAAAAATAAACTAACGACTCAGTATGGTGTAAGATTCCCCTACAAAATGCCGAACGAATACCTACTAGATACAAATTAAACCAAGTTTTATCTTCATTACAAATCATTATCTTGTGTAGTACGGAGATTAAGAGTAACATGAAAGAAAGATTTATACTTGTCAGTGATATGGATTGCTAGTACATTCTCAAAAATCTACCCAAGAATAACTTCAAAGATCATATTATTTCTTTGTTGTAGGGCAAGTGTTTTGCGACTTTCAATATTCAAGTCACGCGTGAAACAGAGAGTAGCCCAACGCCCTGACCTCTGCCTACCCTTCGCCTTCCTCTTCCTTCCTTTTACGATTTTCTGTCGAGATACTCGACGCAGTAGCCACATTCGCCGTTAGCCGTACGGATGGAGAGGAAGCGTTGGGAAAATTGGTTTTCCTTGTCTGTACTTAATCATTCTTGTTCTGCTCGTTGACTTTAGAATGATAGTTATGATGGCCTTACAACGGTAAGCACTAGTTGTGTCAGTATTTGTGTCATTTAAGATTTGTGAAGGGATTGAATTCATGTGAGAACGTGTGTGAGAGAGACTCCGGGCCGAGTGTTTCTTGCCCGCCTCTTCAGCTCAAGTCACGCTCATCTTTATCTTCTTCTTCTTTATCTTCTTCTGCTGAAAGACACACGATGACGTAAGACCTGACTTGACCCGTCATTTGCTTCTCTTCGTAATTGCGGATTGCTTTTGCAGTACAAAATCTGATACAAGATGAATGTTTTTCCGTTATTATTGATCATGTTGGATAAACTTCTGCTAATACTATTTTACTAATCTGCACACGACTTCATTTCAGCACACTTAAATTTTTATTAATTATAAAAAATTTGTTGTCACAAACACTTTTTGCTGCTTTTAATATTAATTATAAAATGTCACAATTAAAATTTTCGCTATAAAAAGGAAAAAAAGATAACACAATGACTCCTCTCAAGGTTGGAAACATCAACAGGTTTTTACCAGTGATAACTACTTTCTGTTTAATTTTATTACTTTCCGATAGGAAAGGTCTTATTCAGATTTCATATCAAAGCGGCGTTGCAGATTACAAGGACCATAAATTATTAATATGTCTATTCTTTAGTTCACGTGATTTTCCTCTATGCAAATCTATACAATTCTATAGACATTTCTCAAACTTGGTGAAATTGTGAGGAGCAACCAGGAAGAGTCACCTCGCGACTTGAAACTTTTACCCGCCACTCGCCTGGCACAAACCACGTGAATTTCTTGAAAGCCCTACTATGTTCATTGAGCATTGGTTGGTATCGCTGAGGGTGACGAGTAGAGACTGTGTCAGGAGATTTCAACAAAAAAATTTATGCTTTTTTGACAATAAAGTTTATTTATTTAATTTAAGATTGGAAATTTTACCACAAACAAATAAAATTACTTTTTCACATTTATCATTTACTCCATATAACCTAAATACATTTGCTTAAAATGTATTTTGTATGTTTTCTAGTATTTTTGTCAAAATACATGAGAACATTTGAAACGACTGGACTCTATTCCAAGCTCCTGGTAAACGCTGGGTAGGTTCAGTTTGTCTTAATATAATTTCCTCGTATTGACGGTATGTCAATGCCAACTAAACTACCGGATTCATTGGAACCAAGCGTAAGATAATTGTTATTTAATGACTGATTCTAAATACTGCAGGTGCCAAACATGTCTGCCACAACCGCTGGTGGAAAAGTGAGGGTGAAACATTTGGATTTAATTTTCTTTTCGTGTGTTTTATTATGTTATGCCCTCCTAGAGCGAAAGTAACACGTAGCATTCGTTCTTGTACAAGTTCTAAGTCCACAAATACAGCTTTTTATTTTTATCTTGGCATAACAACAATTTTCAAAAATATAATTTATGTCTTATTAATATAAAGTATATCATGTCATTTTTAATTCCTTCAAAAATTTACAAAACAGTCCAAAAAATTTTAAATTTTTTATAAACGAATTTTCGTATTCTCAATTCTGTTACAAGTGCTTTTTTTGGGGGGGGAGGGGCTTTACGGTTCGTCGACATTGAGGTCATTAGGGCCCTAAAATTCTGTACAGGTAGGGTAAATGCAGTTGCGCACTAAGGAGGGCCAACACGACTCTCCCCGCGTGTGGGACTCATTGAATGACTCAACCATACCCACAAAAAACCCTCCTGAACTACAATATATCAAGAGAAAAATGAAAGATACCTTAGCCCTAATAGCGTCGGGATCGAAAAGAACAAGAGGTGAGAAAGGAAGGTCAGGAAAGAGAAAGGAAGGAGCGTTGCACAAGTAAGTGGAAGTAATGCCAGACTCAGCTCGGGGCCCCGTGTTTGCCAAACACGTACTTACTAGATGTAAGTCCCCTAAGGGGGTCTAAATTACTGTATCCATCCATTTCTTCACCATTTTTCAGTTCCGATTTCCTTTTTAACGATACCAACCAATGAGTATGATATGATTTCACTCTTCTTCAGTAATAAAGTTTTGTTTAGTCATCCCACGCCTTTCACAAGCATCATTTCCTGCCTATTTTATGTTTAGCTTCATTCTCCCGACGTCACAGTTTTATCTGTTTTGTGACATAATTATCTCGTCATTTCCTCAGTGGATGTGGTTACAAGTTTCGTTTAACTTCTAATACGTACATTAAACACCGCGTAGTAATATCTACGCTTTCATTTTGAAATAATGTCAACCACACGAATTCTTCGTTTTTGTGAATTCATTAGAATGATTTAAATTCGATATTTATGAATATTCAAATATTATGAGATACACATATTATCAAGAAATTCCGTGAACATCAACTCATTTTCAGATTTGATGGCATATTATATCGTGATTTATGAAATGTTTAGGGCGATGAGTTTTATAATAATAAAGATATAATTCTTGCAACAGTGAAACAAGTCTGGAATGATGAATCCTTATTTTATTTTCATTCCAATTTTTTAAATCAGTGAAGTATTTACGTCTTCCACTCTCGTCGATCTCATTCTCCAACTGGAATTTTATTTTTAATTTCTCACTAATGCCTTCATTCCGGTCTACGCTTACAAAATATATTTGTATTTCATAGAATTTTGTCTCAGGGATACTATTTGCGATTGTACGAAGAAATGCTATCTGACTTTCGTCATTTCTCCTTGGTAAAATCAATATTTTTCAAGTTTCACCAATTACGGTTTTCGAGAAACAGGTTTTTGGGAGGATGTTAGGTAATTGTAAATACTCCTTAGGTAAAAATCCTAATCTTAAAGGATTGGTATTAACAGAATTGGCTAGAACCATTGCGAACTTGATTGTACAGCGATGACCTCAGACGACAAAGACTTTGAAATTCATCTTAGGAAGTGAAATTCTTTAGACTTTTATGGTGGAGAAATTTCATATCTCAATAATAATGTACAATATCTATCGAGTGAATATCAACTAGGGGTGTTCCTGAAATGGTGATTTTACTTCCTTCCCGGATCAACGTGGGTAAGTTTAAGAAGAGTGAGTTTCTAGATGGTCGTGGAAGTTCAAATGTCAGCGTTGCCCCAACAACCCTACCAACACCCAGAGGAGTCTACAAGAGCATCCTCGCGAGGCCCAAGCCCCCTTCGTATTACGCATAATACAGTTTTTTAGGTATTATATCCGCGTTGACAGAAGTCAAGTCGTCAACTATTCACCATCTTAGAAATATTCACCAAAAAAGTTCTAATTAATTAATAATTCATTCAACTGATTTTTTATATTTTATGAGAACTATTATTTTGTAATTTTAAAACTTATTAATAAATTTAGACTGTCGTTTGAAATTTAGACTTTTTTGAGAAGATGACAGTGTCTTCAGTCACGTGATACGGCTGCCATTTCCGTTAGAACAGAATTTTCCAGTTTTTTTTTTTAGAATTATTCTTGTAAATTCCCCGTACGGTATAAAAAGTCTTAACGTCATTGCATTTCTATTTCTATTTGCTATGTTTTAGTAGTCTTTCTTTTTGCTATGTTAGGCCGGTACTTTTGCCAGAACATAAAGAAACAAGCCCGCGAGGGTTTCTCCATATAAACTCATAGTAATTTAAAGTCAAATAATTCAAAATTTTGCGCCGAAATGGTATGAAAATCCATCGCCACTTGATAGGGCATAGTTTAAACTATCATTTAGAACATTTTTCAGGTGTACTTGGTCGCTCTGACGCACATAATATCCTAAGAAGAAAAATATTAAAATTAGACATCACATTAAGGATTTCGTTTTAGAGTTTTATTACTATTTGTCATAGCGATTACATCACTCTGTATATAGTAGTCTACCATATGGAGAGCTAAACAGTTCCCCAAAAAATTTGTTTATAATTTAATTTTTTAAAAATTTATTGCAGAATTTGTAAATGGGAAACGTAGCGTGCTATTGAAGCTTATCTACATGGAATGATAGGAGGTAGGTATTGGGTGGTGGGGCTATTATAAGTAGGTGGGCCGCTTAGCTGGGTTTACCAACAATTTGACCCACATGGATGGGTTAGTAGGAGTAGTTAGTAGTAGTTAAAGTTATTGATACTAGTAGGAGGTGGATAGAGGGTTTCGTTTTTCAGTAGTCACATCTATATATAAACCGAGACATTCATGTGAGAAGCTGAAAAATTTTCTGGACCCATCGAGAATTAAACCTGATATGATTTGGTGGTGAACTAGATGGCCATCACCTGAGCAACGGATGGGTTCTCCGCGAAAATAAAAACTATTGAAAGATTCAAGTCCCCTCAATTTTTTTCCGCGATTACCCCGCTGCCAATATTTATGTGCTCGGACTCATTAGCGAGTAGAGGAGTCTGGATCACCAAAGAGTATTTTGAGGGATTTGGCCACCCCTGGACGCTACCTTCGTCATCCCCACAGATCGTCTCCACGTCGCGACGTGGACGTGTGTTGTGTCGAGGGCGCGGTCGCATCGCCGCCTCGATTTGTTCATAATTACGACCAGCCGCGACTCTCCATCGGCTGCTAATGACGCGATACTCCAGACAGATTATTAAGTTTCTAAACACGCTCTGATGAAAACGTGTAGCGCTCCGCCGAGTGGAAGTAACGCGTTCTGAAATAACGACGAAGCTTTCGTCACTAATGCGTCGTCGGTCACCAAGGAGACGGAAACGAGAGACGAGAAACCAGGTGGGAGCTGCTGCGGTGGCGGAGGCGGTTTCGGCTTCAGGGGATTGAGTTTAGGGAGATATCTTCAGGCGTGGAACTCTAGAGTACTTTCATATTTATTTATTTATTTATTTTATGCCTTTTGGCAAAAGGAGGTTCAGGCCATGAGGCCTGCTCTTCCACCTAACCGTTGGACTTGGGTCAGGGAATTGGGAAGGCGAGATGTTGGGTTTCCGGGGAACTTGTGGTACCGAACCGACAATTGTCTGGAGTGGGTGAGGGAATCCCCAGCTGAAAACCTCACCAAGTTCGACCGAACAGGGTTTGATCCCACGCTCTGCGGCTCAGCCAATGGGATCGTGGAAGCGGAGACGCTACCACTGGACCACCGCTGTTGGTGACTCTACAACCCTAATGACGAATATTCGATACAGCCCTTGTAATAAGGCACAGATATATAATTAAATTGTATAACGGAGGTGTTGTGACTTTGGTTACAAGAAGCAACTTATTTCAAGTGAATAGTCAATGGACTCGAAGCTCTTTTATGCAAATGAGAGACATTCCTCGACAGTTGAGCTTCTGTGTAGTATTTCCTGAAATCTCATGGGCATATTAAAAATCACGCCTTTGAGTTAGAAAAAAAGAGTGAGAAGAAGAGAATGGAAATTGTATTGATGAACGAACCTTAAATATCTCAAGAAAAAGACTTCCACTCGAATTGTCTTCCATCAGGCAATACGCATCTCTCGTTGGTCTCATCGCAAGCAATCGGCCCACGAGACGATTTCATGGTGAAACCCCTACGTGCTCATCTGCCAGCACGTGGTTTGTCGGTGACGGGTAACGCCTTGGACGGCCAACACCAGAAGCGCAAACAAAGACCGAAATGCGAATAGACCCTTGTATTGCTTTAGCAGAATACGTAATGTAGTATACGTATATTAAGAAACGACTGCAGATTTAATGATAAATATTGTATAGAACTGCTTTTATATTGATTTTGTCGGTTTTGTAAAATTGGAAAAAAAGAGGATGTATGTCTCCTTTCTCCGGTGTGACGTTAAAATGTTCTGAGAGTGACAAACGTAATGAAATGGACGTTGTTGAATGGTCTCTGAAAACTGTATTGCAATTATACTTATATCAAATACTTAAGGTATTGCAACCATCAAAGCGACTAGGTATTAGTATCCCCGAAAATATTTCAACTGGTATTTTGAACCATTCCCTATCCAGTGGTGATGAATTTTCATACCCTTACAGAGAAAAAGTTTTGAATTATTTGACATAAAATTATTATGGGTTTATAGGAAGAAACTTTCGCGAACTTATGGATTTGTGATACGACAAAAGTATGGGCTTAACATAGCGAAAGAAAACTTACCAGAACATAACAAATATAAAAGGAAATGCAATAACGTTAAAATTTTGGTACGTTACTGGGAATATATATACGAGAATGATTCACCAAAAACTGGCGGAACGGAAAAACGTAAATAGCGACCGCATCACGTGACTTGACATAGAAAGAGTCAAACGACATTCTAAATTGGTTTCTGAATTTGAAAATCACAAAATAGTTCTCCTCGTCCAACAATAAAAGTAACTAGAATGAATTGTTAATTAATTAGAACTCCTTTGGTGAATATTTCCAAGTTTCGCAAATATTTGACAACTTGACTTCAGTGAAAGCGGAAATAACTCCTTAATTACAACAATACCTAGAAGTGTTATTGGTTCGTCAACATTCTTAAAGTACGTGAATCTTTTAAAGTACCATTTGATATCAGTGTTACTCATCGGACATTGACGACGATTACAGATCCGCATTTTTATCTCTATGTCAGACGTAGAGGTTTGGTTATCCGGATAGCAAAACTGAAGCGTGAAGTTTAATGAATCTAATGCATTAATTCACAATTCGCTTTCTCTAAATGTAATAAGAAATTTTTATTAATTTTCTTGTCGATGTGCAAATACATTAAAGACAATCAACAACAAGATACAACACTGTTCTATTACCAAGATCACATTACGGGTAAAATTACATTTTCACTGTAGTTGAAAACAACGTTTCGAGGTTAAGGTATAGCCTACTCCTAATTGAACACGTGTTCTTACCCATCATTTGATCTTGATAACAAATAAGTGTTGTATCTTGTTATCGATTGTATTTAATGTATTTGCACATCGACAAAGATAGTAACATATTATACAGACATTCAGAGTGACCTAAAATATAAAAGCAATTTTTATCTTGTCAAATATTTTGTATTAATGCGTGATTCGTGTAGATACAATGTCTAAACACTTATGTCAGCCATTAATATTTCCTCGTTACTCACTAATCCGCATACCTTTGCGATTCAACTTTCCTGTGTTTTGCAACATTTAATTAGAGGCAGAGATTTACATCAGCAACGTTTTTGTTTGATAATCACCACCTCAATTTTCTCTATTTGAAGTAAGCCATGTGGAAAAGTTACTTCATGTCCTGGGAGATATTTATTACGTCCGTGCACTTTAATTACATTCAGAACGTTTCACTATTAACTCCAGAGAGTAGAAAAAAATGCTTTGTGATTTTAAATAAAAAGGCAGCTTGTATATTCTTACAGGGATACATCAGGACTGTATAAATGGTTCAATTAAAATAATTTTTTACTGGCAATACGTACCATGAATAATTGAAGTTGGGTGGTTAATATTTTTAGTATTATTTTGTAAATTATGAGATAAATGAACTTTACTTCGTATTTTGAGTCTATAATGTATAATTATTACTTAATATCTTTTAAAAAGTTATGGTTTTATATTAATAACTAATAAAGGAGGAAAAGGAAATTAGCTGTGAAAACTAGCAGACCGCATTTTAAAAGCTGAAAAGTTGGTTGAATAATTTCTTAGAACCCGATTGTTTAAGTTTTGATCCGTATTTAAGTATTATATCAGTCAAAGCGACTAGGCTTGAGTACCCCAAAAAATAGTTTAAATCATTTTTATGCCCTTACTGCGCAAAAGTTTGAGTAACTAGATTTAAATGACTATGGGCTTATATAGAGAAACTTTTACGGGTTTATATTTTTTGATATATCGACACAATTATCGGCTTAACGTAGCTAAAAAACACAACTCGAATGAAGGAAGTGACGAAATGACGTAACGATTGTTATACCTTACGCGGGACGTATAATAATTCAACCAAAATTGCGGTGAATCCTGTTACACCGGCAACGGCAGTCGTATCACGTGACTGGAGATAATACGATCCTAGCGAAAAAAGAAATAGTCCGACAAAAATCTAATTTTTTTTAACAAGTTTTGAATCTACTAAATAACTGTCCTCCTCCAACAGTAAATATGAATACCAAAAATTATAAATAAATTATAACTCTTTCGATGAGTATTTTCAGGTTTGACAACTTGAGGTGGATGTAATGCCATACGTTCCTCAGACCGAATCCTGAGGAAGAATTGGTCACATTACATCTTTTTTGAGTGAGGGGGGACAGAGCAAATGAGGAAAGTGCGAAAGTGATTTGATGCGAGCTCTTGCAAATGTTTGCCTCGAAACAGAAGCATATATTTTCAATCACCGCCAGGGTAGGCGGCACAGCGCTCGTATGTGAGAACGACTCCACATTGCCATCGTGTACGCACTGATGTATGGCCTACGCGGGCGAGAAGTGCCTGGAAGGTCGGCGAACGCGTGCTCCCGGTCATGCTTTCTTATGCCTCTAATTGAAAAATCGAAACCGGTTTTATTGCGTTCGGAACAACCACTGGTTTTTGATTCAGCATGGGTTTTATTCCACACCAGGATTGATGTTCACAATTCTTCTAACGGAGGTCGAAGGTGTTGATGGAGGGAACCCGCTGAAACTATTTTTGCCATCCTTCCAGCTCTCACGAGTATATTTTAGTCTTCTTGCGACTAGTTTTTCCCCGTGCTACTAGTCTCTATAGGATGTTGCGAGCCAACGGTGGATGTGTGGGTTTTTCATACTTTTCATCTGGTTTCGCCGACGTTTGAAATAATTGGAATGGGTTCATTCGAGCACCATTCTACTTCTATACTCGTACCGATAGACAAAATAGTTCAATTACTTTCTGCTTTGTATGTTTTTCGACAAAAAATTATATACAATGTTTACATATTTCATGAACGGCATAGCCTTATACAACTCGTTTTTTGTACCCCTTTAGTAATATCACTTTAAAAAAAATAGTTGTTCCATCTGATATCCACAAGTTCTCCTTAAGAGTTCTACCTATTTCAAGCATTCGCAATTAAATTTTATATGCTATTCATAGAGCTAAAATTACTTTGAATATGTATAAAATATTCTGTAAATCGTAGCTGGTAGTGATATCTGGAGATTTCCTGGACCAACACGTAAACGTGCATCAATCAGTGTTGCTCCCTTCGTATACTTTAACTCAAAGTTAAGCTAAAATAGTTTTGCGTTTTTTCTGTTACTTTCTTCTTCTTCCAAAATTATAATTTCAAAATGTCATGTATTTTGCTCCTATCCTTAATAATTAACTTGATAAAAACATAATAATTCGAAGCATTATTGTACAAAAATTTACATAAAATTTAAAAAATAAACAATTAAATATTGGTAGTCGATGTGAATTTTATACATAAAATTAATATGAAAGCTATTACTTGTTACCATAAACCAGAGGGAAAATGAATTGACAGAAAAAAATATTAAATTTAAGTACAGGATGTCACCTGTTCAGAAATGATAATGATTTCATTCCACCCATATAATTAGAATATACAAAATACACAATAATCTTAGGAATAATTGACTACAATTACCAGTAGTAGCGGTCAGTGAGAAATTTATATAATCATAAACGGAAAATCCATTAATCTTGTCCAGTCATTATTATTAAACTGCTCTCTGTGGCGTATTCAAATTCATTTGACGACAAGAACAATAATATACAGCTGAAACAACATTAGAATAATTTTTTAAGACTACATTACAATTGGTAGAGACAAAAAACGAAAACAAAACATAAATAACTAAAAAATTAAATATTTATTATTTTAACTAAATACAATAACATATATGTACTGAATTCACTATTTACACTCAATAATAATAATAATAATAATTTATTGTCAAAAAGCAGTACAAACTGCGTATGACCATGAGGAGGAGAATAAACTAATTTAATAATCAATAATAATAAAAATAATAATAATGATAATATAAAAAAATCGTCGAAAGCTAAAGAAAAATTTAAAGAATGTTAAATCCGTTAGTGTGAATAGCCATTCTTTCAATTTTGATGAAAAACTTTTATAACTGGAGCACCTTTTAATTTCCTGTGGCAACTAGTTGAAGTTTTCTGGTCCGATGTAGTGAAAAGATTGTTTGGAAATGTTTTTTGTTACTCTTGGAAGTATAAAATTTTTATTGGAGCCACTGCTGCTGTTATGGTAAAAATCCTCTTAGTGGTCCCAAAATATTTGTTTCTGTTGGGGCCCAAAAACTTTTATTCCCGCCTCCCCAATTTGCGGCCAAAAGGCCTCGATGTTATCTATTGCGTTCACTTATGAAACGAGCTTATCAGTGGTTAAACTGGAAAAGTGCCTTTGAGAACTTCCAAAGGGAAAGAGCGCAATTTCTGCGTAATTCCGAGAGTTATCTGACCACAATTTACTGATACGCGAATGAACATGTTCTCCAATGCGAAGTCACTACGCTCTAATGACAGGTTGCGTGCCTCCAAGTGGCTCTTGTTTTATGCAGCAGTGTTTTTATATTAAGCGTATATGTAAATAATAATGAAGGAAGTGGTTACAAAGTAGAGGGAGCTAGCTTCCTTTTCGATAGGAGATTTTAAGATCAAGATTTGAGAGGTTTCATCTCTGAGTTTGGTGTTGTTGTGGGAACGCGGTTGTTCACCGAAATTCTGACAGTGTTCTACGAAACTTGGAATAACCATGATTTCATGGTTTGTCACAGACTAGTGCTAACGCAGGAATGGGTGGTCAGGAATCGTATCCCGAAGAAGACATTTGACTCGGAAGGAAGGATTTTGATTCGGGGTCTTCCCGAAGTTCGACGTTGCTCACATCTCCAAGGATTTGCTAAGATTTGCTCCTTGCAAACCCCGCAAGGACCGATCGAAGGGCGTGTTAGAAGGAACAGTTTAAAATTGCAACTTGTAAGATACCTATCACTTAAATAAAGTTTTTTATATTCTAGATTATTGACGACTATACGTATAGGAAGGTACTGGTCGATAAAACGAAACACTTTCTATACTCACCGAAGTTTCTATTGGTTTTCTATTTCAATGGGTTTTTATTGATATCTTTTTTGGGGCCAAAATTTCGCAACAAACAGTGTCGGATCCAAGGGGGAGGGCACAGGGAGTAGGAACTGCCCCCCTCAAAAAAGAGATAGCACTAGCAATAATAAAAAGCAAGTACACCCGTTGAAAGTAACCAGACGATCTACTAAATTCCGTGTAAAAATACGACTTCATAGGATAAAAATATGACTTGCTTGACATTCATAGATTTCCACACGTACATGGGAACTTTAATATAGGGCTGCGATATTTCACTATCTTTATCTGCCCGTGCATTATTTCCTTTATTCTCGATATGCAACGTTATATTTCAATATATTCGTCCTCGTATTAAATATCACTGCATTTCATACGTGTTATCGTTTTAGAAACGTTTTCGCTTTCACGTGAATTATACGGAGTAAATCTGAAGCAGTGAATAGTCTCGTTAGCGGCCAAATCGAAACACGTATTATTTTTTTAAAAATATTTTATTTTTAAGTGTTTTTAATGAAAACTGCAAATTGAGTAGGAATGTCCTAAATTGCAGTTAAAAGAAGTTAATTTTTTTTAAAGTTCCAGAGACTCGCTCATACTGGTTAGTCTCCTTATGGGCCCTTCCCAAAATCAAATCTTGGTCCCGTCCCTGATACCAGATATACATCTCTTTCTTTCCGTGAATTCTTTACAACTATTGTCGACTGACATCGCAGTTGTTAGTCCGTTTCTCTTGTTGCTTAATGATACACTAGTAATGAATTTTCATTGCCTTTTTATTGGCTATAAATGATTCACTAATTTTACTTGACACACTGTTAATGTATGATCTAATGGTGGAGCGGAGGAATGTATGGACCCGTGTCACATCTCTGTGATAACTCAAGATCGATGGATGAAACGAAGCGTACACGTGGATTCAGTGTGGAAATGAGAGGGCACTATCTCGATGGACATCTACCTCACCCTTTCAGTGTTATGCTTCAATATCTGTTGCCTGTTAACACTAATTCTAAAATAACGTTCCCTATACCTTCCCACTGATCAAAGGACCTAAGAATGGAGAGTTTTTGCGATATTATTAACGTGAATATGTGGCATTCTTTATATGTACTTTTTCTGCGATTGAATTTGAGGACTAGAAGCGTATACATTTTACACATACGTAACATTCTTCGAAAATCTAATAACCAACTGTCTGAAAGAACGACCGTGGTCTACTTTTGTCGCCAGAAGATTGAAGTCATTACTGTCACATGCTGCTTAGTATGTTTTTAGGTCACTCTTTTGGTAACAGCCATGGAAGGACTTCAAAGAATACAGAAATCACCCTATGAGTAGACGGCCCACCTTTTTATGTAAAATGTAACTCATAATTTAATAAAATATTAAAATATGAATTAATTCAGATTTTGCGAACTTCTTTCAATTTAATGCAACTACTATTAACGTCCATTGTAGAATCTAATGAAATAAATATTTAAGAACCTAGGACCTTTTATGAACGAATAATATTTTTATTTTCTGTGATAAACTCACTACGCTTCGGTTTGGATTAAAGTCGTCGTCAGATGATCAAGTAATAACAAATTATAACAAACAATAAACATAACTGGACAAACACACACTGAAAAACTATGTGGTTTATAAAATACAATATTATAACATGTTTGTGTTTCTGCTTTTTTTGTAAACATATTTTGTGTTCATATTTCTATTTATATCATATTCATTTGTCCTGTTATGTTTATTGTTATAATTTGTTATTACTTGATCATCTGACGACGACTTTAATCCAAACCGAAGCGTAGTGAGTTTATCACAGAAAATAAAAATATTATTCGTCCATTCGTTCTTAATTATTTATCTCTTTCAATTTATCTGAAACTTTCAATTTTATGGAGGTAGAATCTGTTGACGCAAATGTTGTGCGATAAGACGTGACTAATCGATCACAAAAAAGTTAATTTCCTGAGTACTAAAATGGTTGAAGAAATTTACTTATGTAAAATTTCAAGAACAATGATTGCAGAGAAAAGATTTCTCAAACCAATAAGGAACATACATTGAGACAAGTGGCATAGATAGTTGAAGTGATTGAGTTTGGCAACGAAATCCAAAACCAAAATCTACCGATCTAGAACACAGATTTTTTTAAACAATGTCAGACATCCATGTAAATAGTTTATTTTTTAATACGTCTGAAAAAGTATATAATCTGCGGACGTAATGTTTTTTTATTAAAAAAGTTACATATCTACCGAAGAAAATTAGGAAAATGTATCGTGGGGCTTCGAATTGTCATTTTATTTGATCAACCCCTCCAGATGCAGGCGATACTTTTACCCTCTGTATGGACGAACCCTTCCTCAGCCCATGTGTGCCTGTACGTCCAGTGTTAGGTAGTACTCGTACGTTATGCCATTTGTCACACGTCGCAACCGACTGGGTCAAAAGGTCTCACAAACACTTTGTCATCATCCTTCTTTCACCCTCCACTTACCTTTCAAGGGTTTTCTGAGTCATTGACTTCATTAGGGGAGCATATATTACGCATTCATTACAACCTTTTTACGAGGGTTTCTCGTTCGCTGGCGTGTGGTTGGATACGTTCGCAGTCAGCGCAATATTCTTCTCTTTTTTCTCCTTTAGTCGTCGGCTTCCACGCAAACTTGCCCATCGCACACGCGGGATATGCTAATAACGCCCTTAATAGATGACTTCAATTCAGATGCTACAATGTGGTGTTTGTTGGCGATCATGGTGACAAATAGGTTCTGTATTTCGTTGGAAGAACTGCTGATTATTTGAAAAAAAAATCTGGAGTGTGCCTCACTCAACTTTCCAAATACAATTCATAACAAAAATTCATGGAACCAAACACTCTACAAAACACTAAAAATTTAAGCACAAAAGAATTCAAAAAACAAATAATAATAATATACTAAGAATATTACTAAAGATGACATATTTCTTAGATCAATCGGATGAAAAAATTTATCATCACAATACATGGTATCCTAAAAATCGTAGTACCGTATTACAGTAAAGATTACGTGAACTGTCTTCCAAAGTGAACTATTTGAAATTACCTTATTTGCAGATTTAAATAAAGCCCCTCCAACAAAACTCATTTTTTGCGTAATACATTTTTGCTGTATCTAAGAAACGGTGCGACATATAGGAATGCGGTTTAACAATCTCTACGCAGAATTAACTGACCAATCAAAATACTTTTATGCATATTTACAAAATTTTGAATATTAAGAAACCGGATGTGGAGCGCAGTGTTTAAATGAAGTCGGAATGAGCTTCTGTCCAGAAATAGGCTTCTGTTCCCAACGTATTCAAAGTCAAATCTCAAGTTTGGTTTCGATACACCAATTTGTCAGTGTTATGGGGAGAACAAAATTCTTAACATACACACATACTCATACGACATTGGATATGATCGCCAAAATTTGAAAATTGACTCTCCTGGAGCCAATTCGCAAAGATCCGAAGAGATCTCAATTTTTCTTTGCGACCGATTACATTACTTCCCTTACACACTCTGTGTAATTCTGCAGTAATAATATTTGCATATCCATGTAATCAATGTGATCTTCAATTAACTTTATTTTCAAAGTAACGGCAATGGTTAGACTTCCTACTGTTTATGTATACACTGAGAGTATGCATAAAACTGGAATGATTCTTAATCTCAATAAAAATTGTCTTGATTTTATTAGAAGCATTCTTAACAACCAGGATAATCGTGTTAAGTTGACAAGAATGAACCAAAAACACTTAACGTAATAATAATAATAATAATAATAATAACAACAACAACCCTGAATAACCCTGAAGTTCTGCCACGTTTCCTGACTGAAGGAAAGACATATTTGGTGCCAAAAGGAAAAAGTTATTTAGATGCGGCAAATTCTCGTCCCATCACATACCTGCAAACATTTTACAAAATAATGACGTCTTGTATAGCTTTTTTACTAAATCTACACGTAGAAGACCAACAAATCAAGAACGAAGAGCAGAAGAGATGCCGAAAAGGGAGGAAAGGATGCAAGGGGCAATTGATCATTCTCAGACAGGTCCAAAAGAAGAATAGAAAACTCTCATGTTGTTACATAGATTATTTAAAATCGTATGACCCTGTTCCCCATGAATGGTTGATCAAAGTTTTGGAATTGTATAAACTTCATCCTGTGCTGATACATTTTATGAAGAACTTGGCGAAGAGTTGGAGAATAGTAATCTTCCATCCAGTCACTGAACAGGTGTCGCATACCTCAGAATTTCCCATTAGAAGAGGTATCTTGCAAGGCGATTCACTGAGTCCTTTATGGTTTTGTCTAACATCTTGAACAGGTCGGGTGTTGGGTATTGCTTGAAATCCTACGAAGCAGATCATGTTGTCTCACATTTATTGTTCATGGATGACCTGAAGTTGTATTCTCCATCATACGATTTGCTTGTGGGACAGATCAAGAGTGTCAAGTAATTCTAACTTGACTTCAGAATGACTCTGGGTGTGGATGGATGCATAATTGTTAATATACGTAGAGGTAAACTTGAGAGCTGGATTTGAATCTGAGCAAGGGGGGGGCGTATAGAAGAATTAGACAATGGTGTATTTTATAAATACTTAGGGTATGAACAATCCAGGAAAATAGATCATTCCAGCATTAAGAATTCACTTACAACAGAGTATAGCCAGAGAGTGTGCATGTTGTGTCAAACTGATCTAAATAGTAAGCACCTCTTCCATCGACACCTTTGCAGTTCCTATTCTGACGTATTCTTTTGGCATCATCGCACGGTCAAAGACAGATTTAGAGGGTATCATGAGGAAAACTAGGGTACAAATAAATAAGTCCAGAAAACACCATGAGAAAGCAAACACTCTGAGATTAATTTTACCGCGAGGAGACGGTGGAAGGGAGATGACTGATGTACAACTCCTTCATAATAGCCAAATTAAAATACTCAGATGCTATTTCCATCAGAAGAAGGAGTCGCCTCTTCATCTGAGTGTATGTTCTGCAGACCACGAGTACATTCCCTTGAACTTGGCTAGTAATGATATTCAGAATAATGAATTCACCCGTAGCAACTCAGAAAAATTTGATGAATGGAAAAGCATGTCTCTGCATGAGAGAACAGGGGACGATAAATGTAGAAAAAGCAAGGAGAAACCTGAAACTATCCAACATGTTGTGTTCGCATGCAGTGCTCTCTCTTAGTCTGACTATTTACGTCGTCACAACCAAGTGGTTGCTATTATTCACCAGAGCTTAGGCATTAAGTTCGAACTGCTAAAAGAGAGTTCTCCATATTACATATATATTTCTTCTCCTGTAGTGGACACGGAAAGATTCACTTAGTATTATTACAGATCTATAATTACAGACAGATGTGTTCCGAACAATAGATCCGACATAGTGCTACGTGATAAAAGGCAAAAAACTGCGTTTTTGATTGACATTGCTGTGCCAAACACACATGATATTGAGAAAACAATAGTTGAAAAGAAAACCAAGTATGTGGACCTGAGTAACGAAATCAAGAAGATCTGGAAGCTCGATAAAGTGTGCATTGTGTCAATTGTTTTGTCAGCCACTGGTGTAATACCAAAACAGTTGCACGAAAACCTTAAGATTCTTGACTTGAAAAAGAATATTTATATACTCATGCAAAAAGCTGTCATTCTCAATACTACCAACA
>NNCF01128324.1:851121-865058 GCA_002313205.1 Laupala kohalensis | reverse complement strand
ATAGAGAGAGAGAGAGAGAGAGAGAGAGAGATGTTCTTGATTCTGTAGTCCATAGTTTGTCTTATACCAGCAGCAATGCTCAAGGAACAAACAAACAAATAATAACAATAATAATAATAAATATACTGTCAAAACAGTTAGAAACTGCGTATGAACACGTGGAGGACAATAAACTAATTTACTCTCCGGAAGCAAGCAAGGGACCATCCCATCAATTCCGATCAAGTGTCTTAAGGCAGAGGCGGATTCAAAAATTTCAGCAAAAATTCCTATATAAGATGAAAAGTTAGTTACGAGTTATAATACTAATAGAAAACCAATATGTTTGTAATTTAACGCAAAAAATTTACATGTACAAATGTTTCGTATTACATTTGAACTACCACTGAGTAATTCATTGTTTTCAAAGTTTTTGGCATTAGAGGATGTCCAACTACGAATTTGCTCAGTATACTCACCTTCCGTAAGTGATTCCAGCGTTGCCAAGGCATTGACTTTTCACCTCACTTAGTTCCATGTGTGCTTTCATCATGTCCTCAACAGGAATCCATTTTTCCTCCACTTACATCGTTTGTTTAGCTAACGTTATCTGAGAAGGTTTTTTTCCTTCAATTAAAAAATAGAGGATTAAGTGAGCAAAGTTGACGTTTTGTTTCCCAGGAACAAACAAAAGCTATTTTTTTTAAAGCATAAAACGAAAAAGCAAATTTTCAGTTATGTTTACCAAAAGTAGTCTCGTGAGATTATTAAGGGCACGAGAGACACTCCAAGGAATTCTTATTTGAAAATAAATCTATCCTGCGCATTTGAAGAGATCAACGGAAATGACGTATAGCCATTACATCGTCTTACATTTTGGTTCATCTTCGTCATCATTGGAATTATAATAACAAGTGCTTGTTTCATTTTGCAATGTTTTTTTTTTTTTATTTAATGGAATACTAAAGAAATTTCTAACTTTTGTTGCATTTCCATAGTTTGTGTAATAAATACCACAATAATATATTATTTACAAGTTAAAAATGACATACGAACATGAAATTTTTAAATCATTATGAGAGTTATCCATTTGAATAACTGATATACGAGATTGTGGAAAGAAACTAGAGAATCCTTACGTACGAATAATGAAAATTCATTGTCTTTATTCTTCCATTAGTTTAGAAAAACCAATTTACTAGCTAGAATTACAACCTATCCTTCCTGATTTGATAACCTGGATGGTATTTGGTACGAATGGGTCGGAATAGGTAGGAAAATATAAAATAATGACAACATGTACGTAGTTTGATTCAATATTTATTATTACAAAGCATCAACTGAAAGTACTGTAGGCCTAGATGTGTATGGTACACTGCTTTGCACGCCAGGTCGCTGCGCACACATAAATACAGACTCTTTTTTAGGATACTTTTATATAATTTGATCTCTCTATAATACTGAGCGAACACTATATGCTAGTAATTCTATTATTTATAACAGAGGAGCCTATGTATAGTTATTTACACACACACACGGTTGCGGTCACAATGTTAAGACACAATCTTCAGTTAAAGAAAACGTAGCGCATTATTTAATATATTAAATTTATATAGAATCGTAGATCTGTAATATTGAATGAGTATTGTGACATGTTTTTTTGTAAATTTATAGGAAAGTTGATTTTGTCTTTGCACATAAGTTAGTCCCTGACACAATAACAAATTCAAGCTCATTCTTTTAATGAGTTTTGAACCTCGAAATACATTTACAAGCATAACAGGAAAAGTATTTCGGCTTTGTTGAAGAGTTTAGCCATGACTCCGTAAACGAGTATTAAGAAATCAGTATTAGGTGTCATCTCTATTCACATGGTGATGAATTATAATATTTTCAATTATACACGCTTGAGTTATTGATGAAAAAATATTCACTGATTGTGAATACTTCTTGCTCAGTTTATATTTGGAAAAAATATGCCCAAACGAGAAACACGAACCATGCTTTTATAAAAGTGAGACTCTTAAACCATCTTATGTTATTTATTTTATTTCTGTTGAAATAAAATATTTTTTCTTTAACAATATTTTGTACGTGTCTTCATATAACCTCGAGACTGGAATCGCTCATGTTTTCTTCGCCATGTAATTTTCAATATTTCAGTGCACCAAATGTGTACGTTGAAAATGAACATACTTTTGCAATAATATTCACTACAAAATTCAATTAACGGTACATTTGGTGCCAAAACAAAATTTAATCTATCTGACATTTACAAGCATAGTACATGCACAATAAAGATTATTCCATCTCACAATGATTTCTTATTATCGTTCAAAAATCTTCGTGAACAAAAGAAACGAGAATTAGGAAACACGCTTTCAATAGGAGTCATGACTTTTCTCTTAACAAAACCACAATCCAGCAAGCAATTCCTTCCTCATATTTCATCTGAGGCGGTACGAAACTTGCATGTAGCATTTATTCCGTCTTTTTACACAATTGTTTTACAGACGTTATCTCATTCTACTTGAAAATGTCACTTTGCTGTTGTCACTACAAGAGTTCCTTCGTACAATATCCACCTTATTTTTTTTCTTTTTTTCATATTTCGGTGACCAAGTGTCCTGTCACAATTGAAGTAGCACAATGACATTGTTGGAATGAAACAGAAGATAGTCGAATGAAAAGTTTTTTTGTTTTTTTTAGCTCGTTCGATGAGTGAGTTGTAAGCAGGTTTGCACGGGAGCGCTTGTTGGCCAAATTTCGAACGACGAGCTCATTACGGCCGCTGCGCTTGAGAGTCGTTTATGGCTGTGTGCGCGCCGCGAACGGTTGAAGCAACGCGCCATTTCCTCTCTTCTCTCGAGAGTCTCTAAAGGCGTGGTTTCCTTCACTCGTAATCAAGTAGGTGGCACATATATAAAATTTCGTACATCAATTTTATCAGCGGACTTTGAGCATTTCATCTTTTTTTATTTTTATTTCTGAGCTTTTTGTCCACAATGGGCACGTATAAAAGTTGAACACTTTAATTGGAATATTTCTTTTCACCGAAAATGGTTTTGATTTTCTTTGGAATACAATAAGCAAAAATGATTTTTTAAAAGCATTTTTCCTTTTATCAATATTTTTGACCAAAAAATGTTGATTAATGTGACCTAAAAATTATGTAAATCTAAGTTTTTTTTTAAACATAGATTTTTTCGCAACCCTCAAATCTTAGGACATTGGCCCAGCGGCCGCTAGGTCCAAATGTAAAAATGGCACTGAGTAATATANATGGTAAAACATTTTTTTAAATTTTTTTGCATTTTTTAATTCGTAATACCACGAGGTGAAAATGAGCTCTCCGAACCCTCCTCTGTAGAGCTTGGAATACCCTCATCACGAAACAGAAGCATACAATCAACAGAGAACAGTACTCCGATATTTTCCTTGACGGGGAACTAGGAATCCGTAAATGTGTACTTCCAACTCATTCGTGCGTCGAATAAGAGGTTAACCATTTCCCATGACCATTCTTCCCCCCCTTCCCCCCTTACTGCCCCCCACCCCCCACTCCACACGCCATCCTCGTGTCCCGTATCACTTCTTGCGATAGAAGCTGTTCATTGCTTTGACGCAGGTTCCACCACAGCGCTCTCTCTCCAGCAAACGATCTTTCCCGTAACTCTAGCTAAAGAGTTGTGGTCTTCGAAAGGAGTCGAGTGGTTTGTGTGAAGGTGACCCTGCCACCACATCAGTCTCTGCCTTCCGCGCACGCTCTCCCATCAAAAGGGGTTATTAAATAATTGTCTAGAGCCAAAAACATACTATCTCAATTTAAAATTGCTAAATCTTTACTTTCTTATGACGTTATATTATCAATAGTATAATAATAATGGGAGTGGCAGACGGAACGTCACAATTGCGAATGTGGTTCCGCCCATAGGGTCGCAACGGAAGAAAAATGGGCCACAACGTGAGAAGAGACCCATACACTATTTTTATGATTATCAATTGTATAAATATGTATTTTTAAATAAATGACATTTTTGTAATAATGAGGATTGTTTTAAGTCTCCCAGAAAAGAAATTATTTTTAATTGTATGAATTACTAAAGGTGTGTGAGTGTCAATTTTGAGTCTGTGGTTTCCCAGTATAATATTGTAATAGTCTAATTTAATTTCCACCCATGAAAAACTTTTAAACTTTCATTGTTTTAACCTCTGAATTGGTCTCTCTCAGGATCTAATATCCTTACGTTGAAAAATGGACAAATAATTTTTGTCTATAGGTGAAAATTCCCGATTATTTTCCGTATTTCCGTGGTCTACAAGCCCAGTACTTGAATTTCAATTTCCGTCAATACTTATTTTCGTTTCGTCATTGGAATTAAAATATGTAGGTTAAGGTCTTTCGTTTCAGTTGCATGAAGAATTTATTTTTTCTGCTGTATCCTTGACGAGTGTCGATCAATTTTCCCCCTACTCGTTACGTTACTCCCAAAATGAAATCGAAGTAAAATGATGTGTCTCATTTCCCTGTACGATGCGTGCTGTGCATTTAGTGCCATGGCGCGCGCACCTCTTTGGTATTCGGTTGCAACCAGTGCACGCGGCTCCGATATCTCCGGCTGGCCTCGACCGAGCAGCCACCGAGCGCTGCCTATTTCCTTCCCTCCTCCCTTTGCGGTCTGCTCTCTGTCGTCTGGTTTAGTTTTTAAATTGATCGTTCGAGGGAAACGCGGGATTATATTTCTCACAGCTTTACAGAGGAAAAGAAAACGTTGAGAGAATGTGGTATCGGACGTTTGATCAATTTTCCCTTGTAAAATATTTTTCAAGAAATTTTATGAAATCAGCGCTTATTTTTAATTTTATCCCCTGTACTACTCGTATTTTCTGGCATCCCAAATGAGCTACACTTATGGACCGACTTGTAGGTAATAATGTGCCACGTACTTTCACATGAAGTGCGCGTATCTTCAAACTCACGCAAAAATTAACGATAATGCCCCGAATCTTGTTCAATGTCTGATCCTCCTTCGAGGAAATAGAACGAATCATTTCCATGGTTCTTAACACGATTTCACTACAGCACTTGATGTTGGTGGAGGAATTGACCGCCACTATGAAGCGTTGCACAGTGAGAAAATAGTCTGATGTAAACTGGCTTGTATTAGGTGATACATATGAGATCTGTAACCCCACTATTTCCCGACTCTAGGACAATTGTCCTCGATTATTTGTCAGTGATTTTATCTCAATGTGATAACGAGGGTGGACGAGAAACATGATATTTGCGAGAGTGTCCAAGTCACATCTTGAAGGACCATGAGACCATCATTTGTGGCAAACAGCAAATCTTCTGTGAATGTCCTTAACGCGAACAATTACAACACTCCGTCGCTGCATGACAGGACTAGACCTCGGAGCCGCCTCCGCTTACATCCTGGGCGACGCATCCCCGTCGACGGAGGGAGGCCGCGGAGGCGACCGTTGCGGGGGCGGTGGGCTATGCTGCGGGGGCGGCGGACTGCCCGGCGACGCCGCTCGAGGGGCCAGGTGCGGCGCTGGGGGCGGCGGCGGCGGAGGCGTCTGCTGGGCCGAGTGGTGGTTGTTGTAGTAGCTGGAGAGCGAGCTGAGAGACGTGGACGCGACGAAGCTGCCGAGCGGGGGCGGCTGCAGTGGGCCGGGGGCGGACGACGGTCCGGGCAAGCCAACGCCCAGTGTCGCCGCCGCCGCCGGGTACAGCCGGTAGGGCAGAGGCTTCTGGAGCGTGCTGACAGACGCGGCTGCCGCGGCGGCAGCGGCTGCGGCTTGGCGGTAGTACAGGTCTTGGGTGCTGGGTGCCACGACCGAGGGCACTCCGGCGGCGCCGGCTCCCGGGTAGGGCCATCCGCTGTAGAGTGGCGCGCCGTACAGTCGCTGCAGTGCGGCGTAGTTGCCCGCTTCCGCCAGGAGCTCAAGACCCACAGCTGTCTGACGTTTCCATTTGGTTCTGTGGACAAAGAAAGGGCTGATAAGACGAGTGCGTCTGATGAAAAAGAAACTCTAAACTCAGGGCTGGCGTAAGTGTCAGAGACAATGAGAAAAATGTTTCGGCCTTCTGGAAGACATATTTATATTAAGATCTGAATAATCAAATGCACAGTACACAATTAAATATTTATCGTAAGGATTGTAACAATAAATAAGGATTTCATTATTTTCTGATTTCCTGAAGTAACAAGAGCTACGATAAAAAAACATTATATCAGTAATATTAACGTTTATTTTATTTCGATACTTTTTGCTAGATTCTATTGAAGTTGCAGAGTTGGCGTTTAAACTCGTGTGAATACGCATATATTGACAACATACGTTTTGAGATGTATCTTAATTACTTCTACTTGATTAAACTATTTGACTGTTGTTCATTTCCGCGATTCAATTGGGTTGTCAACTCTTACACTATTTTAGTGATTGATTTATAGATAATGACGTTATTAAATTTGATATACGTCTCATACAAAATAGAGATAGTATAACAAAACTTGAAAGATTTGTGTTCTTACACAGGTGTACACTGCTTCACCATAGTAAGTATACAGCTTGCCTAACCGTAAAATTCTGTAATCGTTTGATATTGCGGACTTAAAAGGTTTTTCTTGAGGAATTCGTTCCCATAAAACAGTTCTTTATTCAGAATACTCGAGAATACTCCGCCATATTCTTGATATTTAGAGCTTTATTAGACTTGACATCCAATTCTTCATTCTAAACGAGCCTTTTTATTTCTAATTCTCGTATAATATAATGCACGGGCTTTAAACGAAGTACATGTCGCAACGTATTATTGAACTATTATTTCATCTGCATCGGGGTTTCATTATCTATTACTAACCTTGTTTGTGGTGTTTTCCATCTATTGGCTATCATTAGTTGCTTCAGAACAAAAACTCGCGTTAATTTTAATGTACATTTTTATTTCTTAATTTTAATGTATTGTTATTTAAGATCAGTGAGATATGAACTAATTTCATCCTATTTCTGTCTTTTGTATGTAATTCACAATAAGGACATGAAGTTTTTTGTATATAGATGGTGCATTGCATAACGAACTGAATTACACAATACAATGTTATAATACAAATTGAGAAAGAAATAAACACTAATGTACCATTATGCAATATTTCATGCTTTCTATCATATATTGCAGTGTCAGCACATCAAATCTTTTACATCTCTCCAATTCCCCAGTGACTTTTGTAATTACATTTCCGTTGCTTCTATAATTTGCTAGCTCTGATAAAGATCTGAGGTGTATTGTATTTGAACCACTCAAACATTACTCATGCTTCAAATGACCGCGTCACCTTGTACTACAATGACCCTAATGCCACTAGTGACCTCATCGCCCTTAACATTTCCTTTTTTATAAGTAAGAAAGAGTGCTTCCAATCCTTTTAACCATCTTTCTCACAATTACACGCACATAGTATGTTCAGGTATCTTACACTTGTTAAAGGTTATAATTACTTGTTATACTCATAAACACGAGGGTTTTATAACATGAAAATAAGTATTTCGAGATGCGAGTTTCTTTAGATAACTGCTTGATATGCATATTGTAACAGAACCAATCTATTAGTGCGAGGTATTTGTAAGAACAATTTAATTGTAATAAGATAAGTTTTCAACTACAATCAAAATTTCAAGAAATAATTTTTTAAAATGTTTCTTAGCCGATAAAAAGCCAAAGATTATTATATGATAGATACAAATTAAATCATGTCTTTTCATCGTTGTTATTATTAATATTGTTGTAATTTTGGACAATAATAGAGAAAACATTTATACATCTCAGTGATTTTAGTAACTTGGAGTGCTGATCCTACTTTAAATGCTCTAGATGATCATTCTATGAACTTTCGTGTCTGAAACACAAAAATCGAAAGGATACAATATTTGGTCTCACAGTTTGTATGTTTGATATTCACGGCATACGCAATATATGCAATATTACAGCGCGAGGGTCTGAAATCGATTCCCGTCCAAGACATAGACGTTTGCATCATGCTTCAAGTGCCTGAGACCCATTACGATCACATAATGAGAAGCGACAAACGAAAAGAGAGAAGGAAATTTTTACTATCATCTCCATCTTCGTGCACGTCCTAGTAGTCCCATTCTTACAACTTCCCACCTTCGGTCTACTACGTCAACGCCGACAACAAAAAAGCAAATGCAGCAAAAGAGAGCATGAAATGACCAAAATGAAACGCGTGCACACCAGTCCCTGGAAGCAGCCCGCCGCCGCCGCCGCCGCGCCGCCAGCCGCTCTAAAAAGGCGCGTCTAACACAAAAGCCTCCCGAAAGCAAAGCGCCTCCTCAAAAACAAAGATGGTGTTCCAAAATGGCGCACCCTGTCGTCTAGCGGCAGCGGCGATGATAAGCAAGTTATTGGCGGCGTTTGGGAGAGGATACTACGGACCCCAAATGAGGCGCACCGCGGTCGTCTCCCTTGTTCGGCGTCTTTAAAGCCATTTTTTGCCGGTGTTTTAAGTCTATTAGGCACACATTCTCAGGATAATTTACTGAAGTAATCAGTTAAGAGCAACACTTGAGAAGCGTGGTATGGTGTGAGAGGGTTTTGTGACCTGGTGTAGTGCAGAGAAACGGCGCCGTAAGAGGCGAGAAGCCGCTAAAAGGTCTTCGTAAACAGCCCTGACCATCTAAATACAGGACACAATGGAAAACGGAAGCGCAAAAAATAACAGTGGAGGTGCCGCAACTGTGTGAGTAAAGCAGCCGTCCGCGCCGACTTCACCGCTCAGAGAATGCGTTCGACTTAGAGATTTCGTTCGACTCATCGTCGCTGAACTTTCAACGCTCCTTCACTCCACTTTCTGCGAGTGAGGAAGTATGAGTTATTTTATGTAATTTTCACTGGTGAAGGGATTTGTTCTTTCAGTCTTCTATGTGCACTATTGGTGAAAGTGCCGATTTACTATCGAAATAAAAATTATAGATGCCCAAGTTTGGGCTTCAATACACAGATACATGAAAGTTGGATGTATCAAACTTTAGCTTAAGGTGCACGCAGCTAAGAAAAGTAGAGGAACCAATGTCAGTTTTGCGAGATTGCCGACTCCTCCTCTCACTGTAGACACATGGGCGTTCTACTCGTGCCAGCAGAATTTGAGTGAGTTTACGTTCGATTTTTTTTTGGAGGGGGGGGTGGCTTTAGTGCTTTAGGTTTACGTTCGGATGGTGTCGCCTATAACAGTCGATTCGTAGAACCGGAAGTGGCAGATATGCCAACTGTGACGGACCTAACCCTTGGCTTAAAGAACAGTGTCTGAACTTAGCTTTTCGGTGGGTTATAGCAACAATGTGTGGGTGCCGTGGCATGCCGCCTGGTTTGGTCATATTCCGTAGCAGACATATGACAACACCGCGCTTTCGCTCCATTGGTTTCATTCCGTTTCTTTTCTTTCGTCGCGAGTACTCTAGAGTATTCTGCATTGACCGATAAGAAGCATTTATTTCGTTCGATCTGTGGTGTACTTTATGAAATTTGAAAGGAGGGGTTCTGACGATCCTCGTCGTCATTAATATTTTGAACATTGTTTTTGAACTATAATTTTCATGAAATCAAGTTTTATCATTTTGCAGAGGAGTTAAAATTTCTTGTATTTTCCCAAATAAATGTTGATGTAGAAAGTTATTAACTAGGGTTTTCTCGTGGGAGTCGTATAACACTAGTCGCATGGGAAAACTGTCCAAATAGTTGTAATTATGTAACATTTTTGTCGGAAAATATTTATAGTGGCCATATTACAAATCATTACTAATAATTCATTAGGCTGAGTATTGATATTTTAATTGATAAAATGCATAATTCATTTTTTTTCAGAATAAGCAACAGAGGGGTATATGCAGGTATGGAGTACGGACAGAGGAATAGCTTCCGATCATAGAGGTATACTTTTTTGTTCTTGGGCGGAGGCATGACAAGGAAGCATTGGCAATACAAAGGAACATGCGCAGAATAAATGTTGAGACTTTCCAGACGAAGTTAACGGAGGTACAATGGGGAGACATTAACAATTATATTGAAGAGAATGTTGACGCTTTACAACTCCTAATTCTTAAAGCGGCTGGAGAGAGCGCACCAAAGAAGGACGCAAAATAGGACAGGGTGCTTGTGGTGGAAGGAAGAATTGGATGGATTCAAGAAGAAGAAGAAGAAGAAGAAGTTAAGTTTAAGAAAAGCCATTTGGCTTAACTTCTCCTCCAGATAAAGGTGAATTATTATATTTTCTTTGTACAGTAAAGATTACATCAAAATTTATACCTGCCTAAGGAGGTCATTTGGTCACTTCGGTGTCGTTCTTAAATCTCAACACCGTTTACACTAAGTTGTGAACTAAGTTGTCATGAATGCACCAGATTTATTATTATCACTCATGGAACTTCCACGACGAGCGATCTTCATGCAGAAAGCATTACGCATCCCCAAACCGGAAGCAGATATTATCCACCCACTTTCTCTGCATTCTAAGTGTCTCGCAGTCGCTTTCTGCATTGACCTCCGTGTCTAGGTATTATATCGCAACGCTCGCCAATGTGGTACGTTTATAGCCCCATATTTCATCTTCGTACCTCCGAGAGCTCTCGGGAGAAATGGCGATCATGCTGAATTTACGATCGCTCCATTTTACAAATTTAGGCTTTAATCCAAGGTTCAAAAGCAGATTGCAAGTATTCCTACACTTCATATGTTGTTATAAAACTAGGGAATCATTTTATTACTTTAAAAGTAGTCTTTACTCGTATGACGTAGAATTTAGGTGTATTAAATTGATTTATCATATTCAACGGTTCGAAGTATAATCCTAAGAAATTGAATAATGACAAATCACTGGAATCGAATTGTATTGAAGGCAATTTTTCCTTCATTTATAGACACCGGATACTTTCAGTAACTCTTCCTTTACAATTATATTTTTTTAAATATCATATAGTTTAATTTACATACAGTTCGACTACGGCAAATGCCTCTTTAAGATGATTTAAAAAAATATCTATCCAGATGGCCAAATTGCGGAACAACAGAAGAAGGAATATTTTAAATACGTGTTCTCCATTAAATTAAGATCCTCTTTGCTCAGGGAGTAGCACTAGCATCAAGACCAAGTTGTGAATAGAGATCTGTGGATGAATGAATCATTCGCTTCGTCATTTTATTTTGTGAGAGAGTTTTTCTTCATTATTATGTTAAATGTATTTCTTAAAATGTTACTATATTGTCCAAAGAAATTACGTCTAAGAGAAGGCATGTACTTTAACTTCGTCTCCAAATAAATATTCATTATTATTATTATTGTAAAATGTGAGGATATCCCTGACACAAAATCTCGACAAACCCGTAGAGAAAAACCTACTCACAAATCGTCGACTTTCTTAAGTGAAACGCTGCAGTCGAATGAAGATGGCCTCTTTCTTTCTCCGTGACAACTCGTAATCATCTTGTGCCAAACATCTGTCGAGTGGCGTTCCAACGACCCGAAGGCCGGTCGCCTGACCAGTTCCTCCGTCTCTTTCCCTCCGTTATTCGACACCTCTCGCGAGCATTCAACTCCCGACGCTAAGTGGTCCGTGTTTTCTCTTATCGTAAGCTAAGCTTCTTTCTCGATTAGCTCCCGCGCGCATTTAATGAAGTGTTGCTTGAGACACTGCGGAGAGAAGACTTGGGTGGTAGAAAGGTGTGGAGATTAAGAGGAATAAAGTAACTGTTGGGAACTGGTGGGTTTAAATTAGAGATAGCTGAGGAAAAACTGAATCAAATGAGACTGATGACCGCGTAGTAGATATGAAATATTTACAAATAAGTAAAAATTTGTGTAATAAGGAGTCCAAAATGGCAGAAACTGGAAACATCTTGCATCTAACTTTTTTCAATTCAAATGTCCAAATCAACTTGTCAGTGCACAATGTATAAAGTTGCCCTGGTTTTCTCAAACAATGAATACAATTGGTCATGATTTAAAAAATCCTCACAGTTTTTGAAAATGAACACTCGAGAGCGTATTTTAAGATACTTTTACTGGGCACGCTGGGGGTACTTGGAGGTCTGAAGTACTCCCCTGTCCAGGGGACCTCCTCAGAAAAAATTAATTTTCAAATTGCCATGATTTCAAAGACAAAATATTTGATTCGTATTAATCTGTAGAATACAAATGTACAAAAAATTTGAAATTGGACTAGAATTGATTTTATTGTAACATTGCGGGCAGTTAGGCAACTTAGTAATTTTCTTAACTTTTTCTCATTAGTCTTCGACACAAACGCTAAGCATAAGTCATTACACATGAAGCATTTACTCTCGTAGTCCACGTTTTTATTACGCTGGGTTCAATTTGGAAGTGTCCTAAAACTTTTGTGATCAACGAGATAGTAATGTGAATTATCTATTCCAGCCACAAATTTTAATGCGATGTTAATTAATCAATGATAAGTGAAATAGTATTTTTCAACTTTTATAAGTAAGTAATCTTGCCCACGAAGAACACGGAGAAGAGAATTCGACCAACACCAGAGCCTATGACACTCCAGAACCCATGTGCTGGTGGGTGGTAGACACCGATGAGGAGTGTGGACACAACATACATGCACGGGAGCACCCAGACCTCCTTCGCCGCCGTCGAGACGTAATCCGGAGTGGAATTCGTGGTAACCGGAGGCCAACAAATCCTTCTCGGCGCCAAGACGTCGCGACATGCGGCGATGACACGCAGCCTCTGACGCTCGGAGAGGTGTAGGTAAAGTAATAGCTCGGGACATATCCATCAATTATGTTTACCGAATTCCAAATACGCTTATAGCACTTTACAGTGTTGGCAGCGAAAGAAAGGAATAAGCAAGGCGTCTAAACATCATATAAAAATCGAAGAGCCAATGTCATTATTGCGAGATTGCCGACTCTTCCTATCGCTGTAGATACCTGGGCGTTTTACTCGTGTCAGAAGAATCTTAGTGAGGTCAGATGCTGTCGCATACATCGACCGATTCGTAAAACCGACAGTAATATGTGTGCCAAGTGTCAGTGACCGAGGCCTGATATTTAACCTTTGCCCGAAAGGACATTATATCACGTTTGCTTCTCAACGGTTTAGAGCAGCCATTGTGTGGGTGCCATGGCATGCTTTATGGAATGGTTGGAGTTGAGCCAGGCCACCTCCACAGAAGACATCTGATACGCTTTCGCTCCGTTGGTTACATCTCGTTACTTTTCCTTCTCTGAAAGGACTGTAAACTATCAAAACTAAGCGGAAAATCAAGTGTTGAATGCAACAACTGAGTGGTGCAGTTGTAGCGTCACTCACTCTCTTGAGAGGAAACAGTTCGGTCCCTCGCTGGGTGAGGTTGTCAGCTGAGATTTCCTTACCTTTTTCAGACGTTACCTTACACTCTCCGGCATCCCAATATTTGTCCTTCCTAATTCCTCCCCCAAATCATGTACTTAGGTAGAAGAGTAGTCCTGATAATTTAAACCTCGCCATATTGTAAAAAAAAAGACATGAAATAAATATTTTAAAAAATTTCAGTCGCAAATATAGATTGTATATTTTAGCACCCGCTTGTTCATATTTCTGCATTTAAGAAATTTATTGATATTGATATACATTCATTAAAACATATTTGCTGAAATTAATATTTCAATTTGCATATTTCTATTTGCTTTTCATGCAACAAACTAGCATGGTCATAGTATATAATAAGATCTTCTATGACATTTTTCGATTAACTATTAATAAATTAATGAAATAGTTACTAATGGAAGAACCGAAAAATTCGTCGCAAGGGTGTTGCAAAAAGTCACCGTAAAACCGGAGTCCTCCAATCCTCTTCCGACCCAATGAGACGCACGCTCCCAAGACACAAATGCTCTGCCACTTTTCGCGTCTAATTTATTGCCTGCGGGC
>NNCF01128324.1:818555-845615 GCA_002313205.1 Laupala kohalensis | reverse complement strand
CGAGCGCCGTTCCCGTGATCTACAGAAGCAGTCGAAACTTTTAACGGAATGCGGTACTCCACGGTCGAACCTAACATGCAACGTCCATAAAAATTATTCCACAGACCGACCGACCGACCAAGCCACCCCGTTGCGCCCTTCCGCCCCTCTTCACCACCCCCGCTGCGCTCTGGCGTCTATCGGAATGCCACCCCCACTCAACTCAGAGCCCTGACCTCTCCTGTTACGTCCTCTGCTGGAATGCCCTTTGCATAGAAAGAGCCACAATTTGTCATCACGTTATCTTCATAGATTTATGAACTGTTTCTTCCATCCGAGGTATTTTCTTAAGATTTTCTTTCTTTCAATATTATTTTATACTACGTCATAATTTCGGTGTGTTCTCACAGTAATATTGGGTAATTCTTTTGTATTTGTGTATGTATTCAGATTTAGGTGCAATGACGGAAGTGTAGATTTCTTAAAAAATTCAATTAAATTAACCATTCCTTACTAAACTAATTAATAGTCAAAAATACTGAAAAACGTGTTAAGGGCCCTAAGGGAGAGGCGAATTGAAAATTTCACCACATTCCAAAGTTAGCGACGTGTAATACTATCAACAAATTTGTATTTAACAAAATACACACACAAAAAACATAGTTCACAAGAAAGCATTATTATCGAATTACAAATTATTCGGAAAATATTATTTATGAATTGAAACTATTAAAATAGCTCTAAATCCGAGATTAATTATTACAATAGACCACCGCATAAATTAAAATAAATAATTTATTGAACTTGATCTAGAAGAGAATATGAACAACTGGAAATTATCATATCAGGAATGGGATTTGGTCATATTTCTTCTTAGGAATTTGAAAAACAATTATATTTCTTAAACACAATTTTGAATTGTAGTACAGACCTTAAAACGCGATATTATTTTCTTGTGATTGTTTAATACTTTGCTAAAACCAAAATATTTCGTATAATCATGTAAATTCACAAGTTTATTATTAAAAGAAAACGTTGAGCTTTTTATTAATTTTTAATGGTATACATACCAGGAACGGAGTGAATTTTGCTTTGCTTATAAAGTAAATGCGGATATAACTTGTGATGTAATTCTGTATTCTTGTCACTACTAAATGTTTATGCTCATTCATACTCTCCGTTTATGAAACGTATGTTACTCCGGTTGGCGTGGACTGCGATGCTTAAAGCAGAAGTTTCCCTTAATAGCCGCTGCATACCGCGCGCGCGCAAGTCGGAGTCAAGCGCCGCTGTGGCCCCATCCGTCGTACGGACACGGTTCCACGAGATATGTTAATTAGCCACCTTATTTATGACGATTGGGAAAGAAGCGGGTTATTAGTGGCCGTTCCTCGTTTGTGCGGTTAATTAAATTAATGCGCGAGCTTTCTCCATTGCCGGCGACGTCGCTGGCAGCTGCTTTGGAGTGCTTCGGAAGGGGTGACCAGTTTGTGTGAGTGTTGGAATCGTCTTGAACCGTCGTGGGATGTCACTACNTTGGAGTGCTTCGGAAGGGGTGACCAGTTTGTGTGAGTGTTGGAATCGTCTTGAACCGTCGTGGGATGCCACTACAACGTCGTCAAATGAATGAGTTATGTATTGTTGAGAAAACAAACTATAATCTCGGTCTTGTAACTGGGACGAAAATAATGCAAAATGGCTGCCTAACACGAATTGCCAACTTCTGCGAATTTAAGTTATGTTCAAATAAATATCTATAGTAGTCACAAAAGCGACTATTTGCTGTAAAGATAACACAATAAACTAAGACTCAAGGCAATTAAGCTTTCAGAAATTCGAATATGTTGCCAACGTAACGCGAGGTACAAATATCATTACTCTTATGGACGACGGCGAGTTAAAATGTTGGCTACACTGTGCTCAAGCGCTGTACTAACATCAAGCCAATTAGACTGACAATAAACAAATAAATAATTTATTGCGAAGAGAGCTGTTACAAACTGCCCGAGACAACGTTGAGGACAGCAGAGTAATTTACTGCGACTAATATTCAATAAACTAATAAACACTGTGCGCTTCCGTTCATGAGCTTTTTAAAGTTAAATCACTCGAAGCAAAGAAACAGGACTTTGTACGACCTCACGGAAGATATATTTCTCTGAGGAAAGAAGTGCTGGACAATCCAATCAATACCATCAAGAAGACACGGAAAATCCAAAGAAAACCATTGTCGAGGCGTATAATAAAACTTGAGAAGTAATAAATTATTTTCCCCCATTAATTGAGCACTTTGTATTCCGCTTTTATGAAATTCAAAACTTTTCACGGGGTCTCAGAGTGACTTCTGATCATGATTCATTTCTCGTCAGCCTCGAACGTACTAATAGAAATGTTATTAATTATTGCACATACCAGTTTATAATTTATATTTTTATATTGAATACTTCTCCTCCACCAAATACCTTTTCAATTTACACTTCTCTGTTTCGTATAAATTACTTTCATAGTGAGTCCGGGTTGTATTTCACAGATCAGAAGCCATCACTATTTGGTAAACGAGTAATCATGGCGTAGTGTATTTTGAATTCAACTTGATCTCTGATCCAGAACCAGCTGACAAAATGATTACGTCGGAGGATGTGTTGTCACTGCAATATTATTTTCTTTCACATTATTCAAAAACGTGGTTATCCACTTTTGATAAGAAGTTATGATGACAAAATAACCATTCGCTTCCTGTGACCGTACCCACTGGAACCCGTGCGGCCAAGTGTTTCATAATTCTGGTTTTCTCTCGTATCTAATACCACATTCGAAACGGAAAAATTCATTTCCTTTTGTTCGCGTAATGAGTTGGTATTTTAGAAGCGTTTTCCTTCTTTACACCGCATCCACTGGTTGGTATTAAACAAAGAAACCCACGAACTGTTTACGTCTTACTTTAAGATAAAGACAGTATTTCTGAAATTACAAAATAAAATTCTAGTAACTATCCTAGAAGCTGCTCTCTGTAGAGTGCGAGATATATTCGTAGATATAACTATCCATTATGTACACACAAATCAGCTTATCCCTTGGATATTTCTACTGCTGGAATAATTATCTCTGGTATTTTTTCTTCTTTTTTATCCAACGTTTCCAAATTGTTAGCACAGGGATGACTACATAATTGTCCATAAAACAGTACTGGGCAAAATTTTGGGATATCTCACCCGTTAGCTGTTCAATAAAAAGATATCTAATGCCATATAGTATATAATACAAGAGATTTTGTTATAAATGTAATTTTTATTAAATTCGTAAATCCCTCTGCTGAAAACAAAAAGTAACCTAAAAAGTAAAAAAAAAACACGAAAAAATAATTAATTTTGATGGGATTATTAATGATCACCATAAGTTTGTCACGCTTTTCGTGAATTATCCATTTTATGTTTTCGTACTAACAGATCTTTTTATGGTTCGTTGCTCATGCCTATGACTACGAAAATGTATTTTTTACCAAATTTTATGTGGTTTTTATTTGTTCATTGGAGAAAGAAAAGAAATCACTATCGACTTCTTATTTTGTTATACAGACCTCATTCCAGCTTCTTGAAAAGTTATGTTCATAAGTTATACCACCCAGTTCTGGTTCCTCATAACTAATAAATAAATAAACTTTATTGTCAAAAAAGGAGTAGCAAACTGCGTATGACCACGTGGGGGGTCAATAAACTAAGTTACTCTCCGGGAGCAAGCAAGGGCCCATCCCATCAATTCCGATCAAGGGCACGAGTGGATTTAATTGCTATAAAAGGAATTATTTAATAAATACGTATTGTTATCCATTTATTATTCAAAATGAGTTGTAGGTATTATGTGCAGTAAAAATTCGAGATTGATAATACCAAAAGTAAAGATTGATACTACCGAAAGGAAAACCGGAGAAAAACTCGGGTCAGGTTGAAGCTACAGAGACAATATACAGAACCTTGCCATGGTTGATTACAGTTAGAAATAAAGAGCAAAAACAATGCACGAAGAAAGGAATTTAATCAGTATCTAGAGTACTATAACAATGGCGTGATAAAGTATACGAGGAATTGACATCCCGGCCCGGGTTTTCCTCCGGTTTTCCTCCGGTTTTCCTCCGGTTTTCCTCCGGTTTTCCTCCGGTTTTCCTCCGGTTTTCCTCCGGGTAGTGGCGGATTTTCCTTGGACGGGAATGACATAAATACTTTTCTTGTTATAGCCTGTTATAATTCGCAATTGCTTTTTTGACAATAAAGTTTATTTATAATTTCCCTTACATCATCCGAAATCATATAGAAAACAATATTTGTTGGGAAATTGAAACTCACATTATTCTGAAACTGAAACTCACTCTCTTTCATTCAGATCCGTAAATTCTTCAACATAGAAACAATAGCGCAATAGAAAGCTTCTAGCCTCGGATTTGAAGAGATTCAATTTATTGATTAAATTTTTGGGAAGGAAATTATACAAAGCTATGTTCACTTACAACAAAAATGTGGTCGTGCCAGTCACCAAGAGTGTATAACTCATTCTTGTTACCAAGAATTTCATTCGAGGCTTTTGAAAGTGCTTTCACAGATCGTTGTATCGACACGGGGGAATGGAGTTACGAGGATCTTTAACGCTGACGTTCTCAGCGAATGACAGGGAAAACGTTTTCTCTTGATGAACAGATAACATTAAACAGACATGTTCGTTCTCTACCGCATTTTAGTGAGCTGCTTTATTGGGGAGCTAACAGTTTCCAATGACGTAACGCGTAAAGTAATTAATTAGAAAAAAGTATTAAAACACAGTAGTATAACATGTTTGAAACGTTATCTTCGCTTTCTAATATGAAAATAAATATTAAACGTGATAACAAACAACAGTATTTTTTTTAATTGTACATAAAAGTAATTTATAATTAGGTGAGAATGTTTTAATTTTATAATGTATGAAAAAACTAAGAACGTGTGCCTTGCGCCTGTGATTAAACGAGGTAAGACGATGAAATAAATATCGTCATAGAAGTAAATATCGTCAAGAAAGTCGTACAGAGAAGGAAGCACGCAAATGAGTCGACGTCAAGTCACGCCGAATCAACATTACATGCTTACGGGTCGGCATCATCCATCTACCTTAAGTTTCCTCTTATCTTGTAGATTAGCTACCTAAACTGTGAGAACTTGTGCTGTAAGCTGTGGTATAGAAGGACACAAATTCAGGTCTAGCAGACATGTTAGCTGTGCCAACTTATGTCGAAAACATTAGCTACCCCAGCATAGGTTTTTTAAAAAGTGTAAACTCACCTAAATTCAATTTGTGAAGATCAAAACCTTTACTGTTTTTTAATATTACAATATTTTCCTGATAAATTACTTCTGTAGTTGGAAAGAAAAAAACGGTACAATATAGAAGATGCCTGCATCCTTCAAATAATTGCTAATATACCTATTAATTCGTGGTTGAAAGTTTATACATATATATTGCTTTTAGAGAAGTAATGAACTTATTTATCTTTGAAAATGATACAAATTTAAATTAGGTTGTCAAGTTTTGGCGACTTCAAAAATCGTACCACCTTCTGACAATCACAGGGCGTTTCGAATACATTATAAATGTCTTTCGGCTTATTTAAGGAATGTCTTTCATTTCTAAGTTCAGGGCAATGTAAGATGAGGGGGGTCGAAACTATGTCTCTGCACAAAAACGGACAAAGTTGTAGGTTCCTCTTCTTCATCGAGTGTATGTGACCTCTTCATGAGACCAATCCGCAAACTAGTCAAAACAGTTTGGTCTCTTCCCAAAAGCTGAATTTAGGGAAGGAACCTTCTGTAGTTGATTTTTTTGCAATATGTCATTTCGTAGATTTTGATTCTCATTGTTTTATTAAACAGAATAATGAAACCGACATCGGTGGTGTAATGGTAGCGCTGAGTGGGAGAGCGTGGGTTCGTACCCTGCTCCAACGAACTAAATGAGGTTTTCAGCTGGGGTTTTTCCTTCCTCTACTCCAGACAAATCTCGGTTCCCTACCATAAGTTCCCCGGTAACCCAACATCTCTCCTTCCCAATTCTCTTAACCAAGTCCAACGGTTAGGAGAAAGAGCAGCCTCACGGCCTGAACCTCGCCGAAAGACATAAAATAAATAAATAAATAAATATAATCCGACGTACCCTGTTTGGTCCCGTAGCTACCATTCTCAAGGAAATGTGGAAGTTTTCGATGTTCCTTCCCAACCGGATCGTCCGCAGCCGTGTATTCCTCCAGTGACAAGCGAGCTTTGCTAATACCACGCTTCGGGAAGAATTATTGCGTCACCTGCATCCTCAAGAGCTCGCACTCCGCTGCTCTCATGTTTATTTATTCGTTCGCGGAACGAGAGATTGAAACGTTGGAGACACGAGGTGACAGACGACGACCCGATAGAGATTCCACGAAGTGATTCGTGAGTTTCGCTCCTGCAGCTCACGTACGCTCGCGGTTTGTTTGTGTTCGCGAAGAATAAACAAAGAAAAATACCGGTGAAACGATCTCTGAGCATCGGTAATACGACGATAAACCTCTTAAATGGATTAAATATTTATCGAAAGAAACTGTGTTTGGTACTTAATAGAATTCGTTCATTCGATGTAAAACGTCGTTCATTCGTTAGATAAAATAATTATACCTGATCTCATAATTAATAATACGTATTTGTCAGTACTGTCTTGAGAGTTCGATCAGGACACAAAAAAATAATAATAACTATATAATTCGCCAACGTTTTGTATATATTCTATCCATACTCAGGGGTAAAATAAAAAATAAAAAAAATATTATATCTAGAATCTATAACAGACTCTACCGTAAAAACTTTTCACATTAGTTGCTGCAAATATCACAAAGAGTGATGNAGAGACAGATTTGTAGCTACTAATGTGAAAAGTTTTTACGGTAGAGTCTGTTATAGATTGTAGATATAACATTTTTTTTATTTTTTATTTTGTTTTTCCTAAAGTTTCAACAATTCTTGTCCGATTTCTTAAATTCTTTCACGAACTATTTGGGGATTTTTCCTGACATAGTTCTATAAAATATCGTTTTAAAATGATAATTTTGAAAGTTTCATTATTATGCATTGAATTATTTTCTCTGCATTTATTATGGCTCATCTCATTCTGTAGGAAATGAAACTTCTATTAAAAATCATCGAGTCTATTGCGAAAATAGACTAAATTAGCCTCGTTTCGTTTTCACCAATTTGATAACTGTACCGAGACAAACATTTTCTGAGAACGATATAATTGTGACAACTTTCGGTCGGGTGAAAATGTTGACGAACTAGGAATCGAATCCGGGACTTCTGGATGTAAATGGTGTACAGTTGTGGAAGGCGATCGGGTGATGTAGTGGTTAACACCCCGGCGATAAGCAGGAGTCCCGGGTTCGATTCCCGGCACGTCACCTTTTTCATCTGACCGAAGGTTATCACATATCTTCTCCACGTGTAGGGTACACGGAAGAAATATATGCATAAGGATATAATTGTGTTTCGGAAGAACGCCACTACGTGTTTCCCATCGCATTGTCGTTTCTGTATCCATCCATGCCTCGTTTCGAAAACAAACTCCCTTTCCCTTCTCAACCAACAACCACATCTTATGTTTATAAATCAACTGAGGAAGGTGTTGTACCCGCGATGCGAGAAATTAACCTTGATAACCTCCATTATCTTGCGAACGTTGATTTCCACGGAGCGTTTAAGGAATTAAGTTATAGGTCTTCACGTTTAATATATTAGGAAGAGCGCCACGGTGCAGGAGAGATACGACGCATTACCAATTCATATTTTTCAATTTGATCCCCTTGATGAAATGTGGCGTTCCGAGCAGTTGTGAATCACGCCAAATCATACGAATTAGGTATTTTGGGGCGGCTTCTCGAACTAATGTGTTTTCGTAATGAAGGAACCGCTTTGGCAGCGAAGGCTCGCGAACTGGGGGAGATGAGTTGGGGTTCCCAGAGATGAGACCAGGAGATCGAAGGAAATATGGTAGAAGGGAGTGTTACATAAGTTTCAAATCAAAAAGACGTTTAATATAACAATAATAATACATTTATTGTTAAAAAAGCAGTACAAACTGCGTATGACCACGTGGAGGACAATAATCTAATTTACTCCCCGGAAGCAAGCAAGGGACCATCCCATCACTTCCGATCAAGGGCCCTAAGGCAGAGGCGGATTGGAAAAAAATAAATAAAAGTATCCCCTTCCTAGCCCGAGTTTTTCTCCGACTTTCCTTCGAGTGGAGACGGATTATATGTAGGATCCCCATGCTCTTGCTTAGGGGCAGCGATCTATTATATTTAGTAACCTCGAATTTAGTGTTATTTTAATTGTTACGGTTTGTATTCTAAATAATATGCAGTTAATAATACGTACTTATGAACCATAGTTTTTGTTTTATTAAATACAAATTTGTTGGTATTGTAACACGTATTTAACTACTTATTCTTATCTTTAATGTCTTAAGCCTCTGCCTGAGTATTTTCTGTGATTCCTCCTCTGCCTTAGGGCCCTTGATGGGATGGTCCCTTGCTTGCTTCTGGAGAGTAAATTTGTTTATTGACCTCCATGTGGTCGTACGTAGTTTGTAACGGCATTTTTGACAATAAATTATTTAATTTTAATAAAAGAATTGGTTTTGTAAAGTATCAACTAATCAAACTATTTTGTACGGCCGGGACCCCCCTGGGTGGTGGGTTGTTTTAAGATGGTATTCAGGCAAAACATGGAGGTTTCTAAAGGTTGTTAAAACAGCAACTGGATAAATAATTTAAAGTACATAAATGAAAACGAACCAAAGGGTTGAGGGTTCTGGGTTTAATGTCTCGTGAGACATATATTTGATTAAGTGATAATATTTTCTAATGCATTAATTAAATCACCCATTCTTCTCCATCAGGATCATCTGTAACCGCTCAATTAGTAGTTACTAGAAAAAACGTACGTGGTTGTAAAGGATATCAAGAGGCATGGGTCGAAATTTCGATGGATATCACATATTACAAACTCAAGGAATTGAATAGCGTGGTAAGTATACGAAGGTGGCTGAGGTAATAGTCACGGTGATCCTCAAGGGTCGGGTCTAGACGGAGGAGTTCTGGGGCTGGGGTGGCTACGGAGGCGGGTAGGGTCGTAGCTCCTCATGCATTATGGAGGGGGAAGGATGGAGTAATTAGACTGCAGGAAGGTTGTTTCTCAGTGCAGCTAAGTACCGCGTTATCAGCGAATCGTAAGAGGCCTCCACGCGAGTCAAGTTGGCTCGCTTGATGCCACGTGGCTAAGACGTTTCTGCCGCTAACGAACTATTAGGTGATCTCCTGTAATGAAGCACATGATGTAATTTACATCGCTATTACATCGCTTTCAATGGCATACGTTAATTGTCCTCCTTTCCTTCCTACGCAAACACAAGTTCAGTTTTCTATTTACGAAAACCTTCAGTTATATCTAAAAAGAGCGAACACCATTAGTAGGCATGTTTTTGATACATTTTTTAAGAAATTCATGTAGCTGTGTATTTTTTGTTACCTTTCACTGGAGTGATAACTCGTTTTGCTCTTTTTAATTTATGCTTATTGGATGCCATGTTTTGTTTGTCTTGAAGTTCTGATGATAACCGAAATTAAAGGTCCAAACATCAGCATGATTCGAAAAATTCTTGTTTTATTTGGCTTAAATGCAAAAAACGATATCCCTATTGATAAATGTGGTCAATAACACTCATTTGCACCGCCATTAGTACTCAACGCCTTCTGGACAACTTTATCGGGTGTTTTATGTGACCAGGGGGTTGAAACGAGTTGAGAAATTATGACAATAAGTATGGTGAATTGTCCAAGTAAGGATGTATGATATATATTTTACCAATGTATATTTTTATGTGGTCGTAAATAGCAGAACATTCTTAGTCGTAGTTTAGAGTTGTTTTTTTTAATAAGGAGAGAGGCGACAACAAAATTCCAAGGAGTATAGAGAAGATTCTAAAACTTCGGCGGATCTTCTGAGCGCGCATCTTCATCATCTAAGAGGCACATACCGTGACAAAAATGGCCACCTTTTGATTTTGCTTACGCTGCAATGTGTACAAAATTGCTGTCACGTAAGTGCTACTCTGGATGTTTGAGCGGACCCAGTCAGATGACACGACGTCCTTATCGCTTCTCTCTTTTGTAAGAAACTCTAGTGTAGAGTAGGGATCGGGTCTTCAATTATGTCAGAACATTCAACTGAGCTTGAGAAGAACTAAAATGAAACCACAAAATAACGTCAAAAGCTTCTCTGGATTTGATTAATAATTATTGTGAACCATGTATTCATGATCAATAACCTACTTTTATTCCCCAACTTTTCTCAAAGTATTTTTATTTACATCTCACTAGCGTGCTTTATGTATAACCCAAGGAATATTAGGAACATTTAAAATTCTACTACCTTGTGGATTAATAATTCCCCCAGAAAACTTATACGTGTAACAAACCCTAATTCCTTTTTATGACCAATTATACCACGCCTGGAACCCATTATAAAACCATAGTATTTGATTCGGAAAGCAGCACCTAGTACCCTTTTAAGATTCATAACGCATACCATATTCATAATATACACGGCGCAAATGATCCCAACTCTTCCTTCTGGTGAGTTATAGCGTGCGAACAATGGACAGACCTCCCTCCGATATTCGTCTGCGGGCTACCAACTTCACATTCCTCACACCAGAATGCATTGCTTCTCATCTACGTTCAGGAGCTGCATCTAAATTTCGCTCGTAATGATGTTGCCACCCTGCATGGTACATCTCTGCTCTCGGGTCCATGATGCTCTCCTTGAGCGGTAGGAGTTTTTACGGTCCTCCACAACAGATGAGCATCCGCGCTGTATAATTCCTGTTCTGAAGCGCTCCGCTTAGGTCGTACGTTACCATCCCCTATCTGTATAAATAAAAATTTAATGCTGTTCGTTGGTAATCGCATCACTTGAGAACGGCTAGACCGATTTGGCTATTTTTTAAATGTTCGTAATAGCCAGAGTAAGGTTTTTAGGGAAAGAGAAATTGGGAAAAATGCACGGAAAATTGGAAAACTGAAAATGCTTTTTTCTATGGGATATTTGTAAGAACTCAAGACCATCACTCACGATTCGAACGATGGATATGCGTAATTCTATTTATTTTTGTTTTGTTTTGTACGTTATGGTCCTGGAAAAGTTTCGGGACAATTACCAAGGAAAGTCAGAAAATTCGGACAAACTGCAAAACTCATAATTTTTGTCTGCATTCTCCATCATACCTGACAGAAGTTGAATGAAAATAAATGATTGAAAACGGAACTATAAAAAAATAAGAACACAAAAGATGTAGGATCAACCCATGCTCCCGGGCAACACCGGGTTCATTCAGCTAGTTATTAATATTAATCGTGTCAATAACACAAATATCAATATAACATAATGTATACAAATAAAAGTGAGTTATTTGGAATGTCTGTTCCAAAAATTGTTTGAAATTTTAAAGGACTCTTCTTAAAGATTATTGCAAAGTATGGTTAATATTGACGAATTGCAAGAGGAGGAAAGCAATTAAAATTGGCTGCTAATCAGTAGATGTGAATCTTCCCGCGCATGACCGTTTACCAATGAGTCCGCTGGTGATCAATCGCGTTCCGCCAAGCGGACAATCCGTCGAATGATCCTACGTGACCGAATCGTAGAAAAAAATTAAAGAAAGGCTGTGAAGAACGTTGTTTTTGAGTACGCAACATCAAAGTGAAAAGAAAACCAAAGGATTCGGAGAACTTAACTATGTGCTTCGCTTCTTAAGTTTTTTGTGTGCAGGTCTCCTTTGATTTAATTTTTTAAATTAACGAAAGTGAAAAAATGTGGAAACTAAAGAATGAATTTAGAAGGTTAAAGAAGGACCCCGGGTGACACTGGGTTAAATGAGCTAAAAATATCCCGACCTATCGACAGGTACTTTGATGCCAGAGTGTCTAGTTATTATTGTATAGTTTCTCTTCAAATCCCGGGCTACGTGGGGTACTTTATTAAGGAAACTATTTCGTGCACATTTTTACACTATTGTGCAAAAAATTTAAATATTTTAAATGTAAAAAAACAAAATATTTAATTATTATTATGATGCTTAGAAACTTAATTTACTGTAATACCACTGACCTGCCGAGATTCAAAAGCAGAATTCTCACTAAGAATAAAATGTCCCGTGAAAGCCGTGGTCCATTTGCGAGAGAATCTGAGTGTACAGCCTGAAGGAATAAACTAAAGGCACGGAGACCTGCCTATCCTTCCACGCTGCGAACACGTATGAACAAAATGATGAAAATTTGAAGTCGTAAACATTTTTACGGTGACACGGCCCTACTGATACGTCCGCTGCTGAAGCTCAGTCATAAAACGGAGTTTGTAGAAGCGAAAGGGACGGGGAAAGGACGAGTCTGTGATACTCGTTGAAGGGTTAAGGGACGAGAGGAATCGTTGTCATAAAAGGGGTGGATGGATATCAAAGAAGATGATGAATCCCCACGAAACGTGGTACGGAACGAAACATCGAGTTACGTACGCCAGGTTTTGATTTTTGCGTTAATCACCATTCTAGAACTTATTTTGATATCTATTTGCCATATTCCATTTTCAAAGCAATTGTGAATGAAACCACGAAAATGAGAAAAGACATTTGTCATTACGTTCTTCGAGTATTCATATCATGCTCATTTAATGATATTTTCATACAATCCATCCTGGTATGGGATTTCCCAGTTTTTTCTCCGGTTTTCCTTCGGGAAGAGGCGGATATTTTATGTACAGGCGGATATTCTATGCTCTCGCCTACGGGCGGCATCTTCTGAAATAATATACCTCGAATTTAGTGTTATTTTAAAACTTACGATTTATAAACAATACTTTCTGAACAATCTAGTTTGATAATAATACTTACTTCTGAAATAATTTTGTTGTATTTTATTACTAAATACAAATTTGTTGGTACTAAGTTAATATTATAAACGGACTGCACTACTTTTATTGTTAGGAGATTGATGTTAAATCCGCCCCTCCATTAGGGTCCTTGATCGGAATTGATGGGATGGTCCCTTACATGCTTTCGGAGAGTAAATTAGTTTATTGTTCTCCACGAGGTCATACACAATTTGTAAATGCTTCGTTTGACAATAAATTTATTTCATAATTTTTATTTTGAATAACCAACTTCTTCAGTGCTTCCAACCATTTGCGTTGTTCGACTGGTTTCTCGGTTCAGATGATTTAATGATAATCCCTTTCGAAAATTCAAATTTCTCTTTTATATAGTCTTATCAACTTCTTTTAATCACACAAATATATTTCATATACCAATTTCCGTAGTTTAGTTGGAGCTTACTATGGTGCTCCTAGAATGATGTATTAAACATTGGTCTCAATAACAAAGCATGATTTGAAATTATTATTGTAAAATACACACGTCTATAACTTGTATGATACTCATAGACGAAATATTTAAATAATTTACAGGAGGAAAAGAATATTCCATCATATTGTTGAAATGAAACTGAATGAAATTACAAGAATTAGCAAATATTCGTCTGGACGAAATAAATTAACATTAAAATTCCAAGACTTAAGTGACATATACATTATAATAAATAAATGGTACTCTATTTATTTATGCCAATTTAAGATATTTTAGTGATTTAATTCTACCTACACTAGTACTACCTTAAATCATCCTAAAAGGCGTCATTCTCCTGTATCGACGAGGGAGGCGAAGTCGTGGACGCAGTCGGCAGGAAATCGTCACGAGCGTGACCGGCGGCAGTGACAGGGCGTGTTTTGCACCGGAAGCGCTATGACTGACTTCCGGAAACTAACATCTCACTAAATACGTCCGCGCCGCGGGACACCAGCGCGTGTATTTACTAAATGGTTGGCGGTCGGTCCTACACTTTCGGTCGTGCGACGTGCGGGACCACGTGTGAAACGGAAACACGGTCTCCGTGATATTGGACAATGAAACATCTCTGATTGTCTTTTATATTCTCGATAAATAACTTCTTCCAATCACTGTGTGTCTCGATTTTAAACAATCATTTTAAAGGCACAATTACTGGAATACAACTCTTCTTTAATTACATTTGATTATTACATTCTTTACCAACATTCGAGGTATGGTTGACCTCTTCTTCAGCGCTTCAGGGATTGTATGTAGTAATTAAAAACCACTGATATCTATTTCAGTTACATATCAGTTAAAATTTAAAATATTATGGAAGGTTACTCTGCAACCTTCTCAGTCAACAGTTCATTCAAGACGACGAAACGTTGGCAAAGAATGTAATAAACAAATGTAATTAAAGAATAGTAGTATTCCAGTAATTGTGCCGTTAAAATGGTTGTCAAAAATCGAGACACACAGTGATTGGAAGAAGATATTTATCATAAACACATTGTGGGAGAAAAACAGCGCGGCGTGAAAGTGTCTCTTCACTCACAGTATTATGTTCTTTTGTATTGTGCTATTTTTTTTCTAATAAATTTTCTGAATCATTTAATGTCGGTTTACAAAATTAGAGTGTACGATTTCTCCATTCTGTCTCTTTAATACTAACAACTTAGCGAAAATTATTCCTAGTATTTGATATCCGAATTCGTAATATTTTTTGTAATTATAACACTGCCTTAAGTAAATATTTTTAGTGTATAATAATAGGAGCAACTTCAAAAATGTGAAAAAATTCTTCCACCTGTTCTCTTTCTTTATTATGGGATAGATGTATTACTACCTTGTGGACACAAAAAAATCAGTTTATTCCTGCACATGTTCATTAACTATCTTACTATTTTTCTTCGTGCTACACTCTTTGCGTTTATTTAAACATTTGTTTGGAAACATTCATTTTTCATGTTTTAAGTATTTTTTAAATAAAAAAATAGAAACAGCGCAATGGATCAGCGATTTTCTACGCGAAAGATTAGACGTTGCAATCTTGTTATGAAGAAGAGAGCGACAATAGAAACTTTCTCATACTAAATGTATTTCATCTCCTGCATATGACTGGTAATATCTTTTGTTCCGTAATGACGATCATTTTAACTTACAGCATGATTTATGATCCTCTAGTTCAAGAATATTGTTGAGTGCTGGAAGGCAACATTGAATTTTTTAGCTTCGCACTTCAAGACAAATTACTAGTCCATCGCCAACCAATTTGACGGAACGTCAAGCGGAGAAAGTTCTTCTTGTTATTAGGAGCTGCTGACATTTACGGAGTTGTCTCAACGTGAAATCCTTGTTACTCGTAACGGACATTAATTGTCCATTACCAACAAATTTGCTCATCATTGATTGTCAGAAAAAGTCCCCTTAACGCATACTTCTCAGTAGCGGAGAGTTCTCCATAGCGAACAACCCCGTCATTGTATCCTACGTTATCCTCAATTTTATTCTATACTTCTCAATAACGGACAACAATTAGATATTCATAAATGTCCGTTATAGAGAAGTTTCTGTGTATTGGATTTTTGTAATATGTCCTTCGATTGCCACTAACTTTTTTCGTTCCCTGACTCTAATAATAAATCTCGAATTTAGTGTTATTTCATACTTACGATTGTTTATAAACAAAACTTCCCCAATTATCTACAATTTGATAACAACACAAAGTACTTCTGAAAGAACTTTTTTCTGTTTTATTAAATACAACTTTGTTGGTATTACGTTAATATTATATTAAATCCGCCTCTGCCTTAGGGCCCTTGATCGGAATTGATGGGATGGTCCCTAACTTGCTTTCGGGGAGTAAAATAGTTTATTGTCCTCCACGTGGTCATACGCAGTGTTGTAACTGCTTTTTTGACAATAAATTTATTATTTTTATCATGATTTCATTCTTTCATTTCCAGAATCATCGAAATGGTTTAAAAATAATGTCCGGACACAGAAAATTGTTCTTGGAGATATTTGTTGAATGACTTTTTTGGTTTTCTAGTTAAAAGTCATCAGTTTTTCACTCCTGTTTTGTCCAACGTTTCAATTCGTATAAACGATTCTTCAGAATTGTGACATTGTTAAATAGAATTTTATTGTTGTTGACTAGTATTACGAGGTCCAGTAAAAAATACATAACCAATATGAGACATTTAGTGATGTTTCTATTGAAGAACTCTCTCGCTGATTTCGAAGAGGAAAAATGTGTCGTAATTGTTTCGTGATTTTAATCAAACGTTATAATGTTTCGTGTTTGATTCTGATACACAAAGAGCGAGACCTTGATGGATTCTCTAGCGCAGACCCATTACCGAAACATTCGTGATGTGACACATAAATGAGTTCTTTTTCCGACGAAGTATTTTTCTTTTCTTTTCTTTTTTTTTGCGTTTAGTGCTGCACACGCTTCAAGCATTGTCGATAAAAAATGAGCTTATCGATAGAAATATAGATAACTTTTGAAAACAGACCCAGTCGTACGTGTCTCGAATAGTAATTTGTTCTGCGTTTAGACGATACGGGTGAAATAAAGAGAATGGACTTAGTTGTGTTTCCGGGATAACGAGAACTTTGAATGTAAAGTTTGGAAATAGAAATTGCTCTCGTTATTTCTTTAAAGATTTAAATGAAATTATGAACAAAACGAGAGTATTGCACACACAAAACAAAAATTCAATACTTCGTTGTCACAAATATAAAAAAAAAAATTATCAACTATGTAATAAAATGAGTATCCTTGACCTTACGTATATTTTAAGTTTCCCTGTTAGAGATGTAGAGCGTTGCTATCGTATGTCGTGACAGTATTAGTCAGTTTTCCATCTCCAGAAACCCAGCCCTTAGTTGTCATTACTTCATAATATCTCTACTTGCATCATATTAGCACATCGTTTCCCCAAACAATCTTCCATTATGGGCTTAAACTCTATGTATAATCTCCCTATTAGAAGTATTAGCTATACTTCGTTTGTGTTTTCTTTAAATATTAAACGGTGCAAACTATGAGCCTCTATTCCATGTTTTGTCGTAAATATTTGATACCCTTCAACTATCAATTTATTATGTTCTTTTAAAAACATGGTTTTATGTTTCTGCAGATCCCCCGAATTTTGTTCATTGGGGGATCTTTAAACCCTTCAAAGTAAAAAAAAAAATCTTTTCACTCGCATCTTGATGTTCTTCATCGATGAACATCTTAAACATGAGATTAAAAACCGTTATATCCTACAAATCAAAAGGTCATGTGCTGTGTAGCAAAACAGGACACTCGGGTGCATATGTTCTCCTCTTAGTAGATGGCTACCAAATTATGCGCTAAATCTCACCTAGATATTTTTCATTAAATTCTTAAACAATACGACACAGTTATATGAAACACTATATTTTTAAAATTTAAATAGTTTACATAAATACAACCTATCACACGGTTTAAATATGTTACTTTCAGCATCAGGTAAACGATTTTTAAAAACAAATTAAACATTTCGTTGATCAGATATTTTCGTGTCAATATAGCCTACATTTGAATTGTGAAGACTAACAGTATTTACCGACAGCGGTGGTCTAGTGGTAGCGTCCCCGCTTTCGCGATCCCGCTGAGCGGTAGAGCATGGGTTCAATCCCTGCTCGGCCGAACTAGGTGAGATTCTCAGTTGGGGTTTTCCTCACCTACACCTGACAAATATCTGTTCGGTACCATAACCCAACATCTCTCCTTCCCAATTCCCTTTCCCAAGTTTAACGGTTAGGTGGAAGAGCAGGCGTCATGGTCTCAAACTCATAAGACCGAAAGGCATAAATAAATAACAGTCATTTTTAGTCTGGTACCAATAATCTAAAGTGACGAATATATATATATATTTGCTGAATTTTTTGAATCCGCCTCTACCTTAGGGCCCTTGATCGGAATTGATGGGATGGTCCCTTGCTTGCTTCCGGAGAGTAAATTAGTTTTTTTTCCTCCACGTGGTAATACGCTGTTTGTACTGTTTTTTGACAATAAATTTATTATTATTATTATAAGATGAATTATCTAATTTTAATTGACCTCTCTGAAGGTGAGTCAACATTTGCAATTGCAGGGAATGGGTACGTAACATGACGAAAGGACAAGTCCTTTGGAAGACGATTTTCGCCATCCTCACCCCTCTTATTCGCTCCCCCCCTCCCCCTCATCCCCCACCCCACTCTTCGCCCTCCATCGCCGCCATTTCGTCCGGCCTTATCAGCATGGAAGCCGTTAATGACTTCCGATGCTAGGAGGTTTTCAATTGCAGTATATTGTAGGTATACATGCCGTGCCCTGACAGATTGCATAGAAATTACACAAGATCACGCAAACCAATTGTTAGCATTAGTAAAGCGGCCGAATGGGCTGGACTTTCCTTCTTCCATTGGGGCGGGGGGAGTTGGCCTCCGCATGTGTTTCAGCACACGCACCCTCAACATTCCCTTTCGGGATCGAGATGATTCCAGGGAATTTATTTCGAACAAAAACTCTAGGATTGTTTGTCAGACACAAGGCAAATAAAACAATGTGTAGGAAAACTCTTATTTTTCTAGGACCAAAAATATTTAAGCAACTACCGAGAATCATGAAACATATCAATAATTCTTCAAAACTTTAAGATAAAAGTGTCTTTTTCAAATAAAAAATTAGATTATATGTTTAATGTATTCTTTTGAGAAAAAGCAAGAAAAACGTATGTAGTAACTTGGATATTTATGACTTTCAAAGTGGTTCTTTTTGTTTCTTGTAGTTTGACTTTATCGTGTTATTTTTATTCCAATACATAAAAAAGGTCATAAAGAAATGATTAAAATGATGTTAATATGAAACTGGAATCACTCTGCAGTGAGCTGCCCTCATCAAGAGAAAGTTGTAAGATGACAACTCACTTACTTTGTTTATCGTATACTGTGTTCTCCGAGCTGGCCTTCATTACTGTATACCAGGGCCATAACTATTCCATTATTCCCTTATAAATTATATTTTAAAAGTGGAATAAAGATTATTTTTATTCTGTTCTTTTAGTTTATAATAAATGAAGACGTCAATAACTTCTTCTGTAAATGGGCGAAGGGTGGATCGTCATGGGGGTAAGGGCTGACTCATTCCAAAAAATGTTATTGTACCTAAATCTATACTTCCAAATCTATCTACAATAGTACCGAACAAGTATCTTTAAATAATTTACAAAAGCCGAAGTTGCTAAATGGAAGTATCGTTTTATTGATATGGTGTAAGACGACCAGTAGGCCTATACCTCGATTCACCAATGTCATCATTTCACTAAACTTCTGTTTGCCCGGAAATAATAGTTCTTTGATGTACCCTTATAAATTTATTGTCGATAAGCAGTACAAAAGTGCTTATGGGCACGTGGAGGACAATATACTAATTTACTTTCCGGAAGCAAGCAAGGGATCATCCCTTAAATTCCGATCAAGGGCCCTAAGGCAGAGGCGGATTTAACGTTTCAAAACACTCCTAACAATAAAAATAGTTCGGTACGCGGTAATATTAACATAATACCAATAAATTTGTATTTAAAAAGTTATTTCAAACGTACGTATTATTATCAAACTATAGATTATTCGGAAAGTATTGTTTTAATATCGCAACTATTAAATAACACAAAATTCCAGATACCGTAGATATAGCAAACGATATTTTCCTGAAATTTTCCTTTGAAAACTTTTCGTGTCTCACGAAGCACCAGATCGCGGTCGAACCCACTCGTGGCCTCCTAATATCCTGAGAACACTACCTCCTCAATTTTATCTTTTTCGTTTAGTAATTTCAGTTCAAGACGTTTTTATAGTTTGCAAACATAACCATTATTTAGGTTCATTAATGGCAGTAATCAAACAGCTCCAACCGGATGCTGCGCAACGGCAAAAGTGCAGATCGATCAGCGATTTTTTGCTCATTTCGAAAGAAGGTTAGTGCTAGCGGTTTGACTCAAGCATGCGCGAGTATGCGGAAATATGGTCCGCTTAAGGTAGCACTAGCGTGCGTAGAATTAAACCAATAAAATATCTTAAATCGGCACAAATAAACAGAGTAACATTGTGATTTATTGTGGGTCAACGTTAGAAAAACATACTTCACCGGCCATTTAAATGAAATAATTGCAATTATAATTGATGGTGAAATACATTGCGTCTCATGGAGAAAACACTTATTTACAAAAAAAGACAAACTTTTATATCACGAAAGTGATGGAAGTTTACTTTGATTTATATTAAATTTTCCGTAGTATTTTTTACATCACTTCTATTCTTATAGGACACCGGACATCTGAGAAAGATATTTTACTTTTTCCGAGACGACATACATAATTTACGAAACCATTGCACTCGGCCGCCATCTTTTTAGATACTCTTGTGCACTTCAAAGGAGTCAAGCGAGTTCCTGAATATTGCTTTTACTACGCTATTAACTGATAGTTAGAAATTAAATCATATTTTTTCATCGTTATTATTAATATTGTTGTGTTTTAAAATGATTAGAAGAACACTATTAAACATCTCAGTAATTTGACTACCTCGGAGTGCTGGTCCCAACGGTTGTAACAAACAACGGTAGCCGCTATATGTTTGAACATTTTCTGCTGTATTCAGAGAGGGAGACGGGGTGGGGGGTGGGGGTGAGACATGCGTGGTTTGCGGTCGCACAAGTGGCCACTTTGCCTGCTGTTGCGTGACACCCTCTTCTCCCATTCTTCGACCCCCAGCACCCTCCACATCTCCTTCCCTGTCGACGGCTTTTGAGTTCCCGAGTCTTTTCCTTCAAGACTCTTGTTCTCTTCAGCTTCCGATTACACCACTTACGCTAAGTGATGGATATCGGTCCTAAAAGTATGTCCGATAATTAACTTGTATGTATATGTAATGGTGTTGACATTTCTTCGTGACGTAAACTCTTGCTAAAAGTAAATGGTATTGCAAGGATCTTCTTGGATCTTAACATTTCTGCTTGTACAGAAATGTGACTTAATTAGTTAAGTGATTTAATATATAATGTTTTAATCACTTTTCAGACCTCCCGTCTTTTTTCAGAAGATTGTTTTCATTTTCGTTCAAGTAAGATTTCATTAATAAACCTCGTCGTGTGAGATTTAAAAAACGAATCTTTACGTATGAAAAAAAAAATTATGCTAAAATAACAGTTCTGTAATCCGTTTTTCATACATAGAAACTCGTCTCATTTACGAATTGTTAGTTAAAATAAGAAGAACCCTATTCTTGAGATTCGCTCGCAATTTTGTGAACACGGTGAGCGGAACTTCAGAAAATTATTATTATTATTATTATTATTATTAGTGTTGATTCTTTCTGAGCAGAAACTGGAAACATACACCAACCCAATTGATGGGATTGGGCTCTATCGATACAGAAAGGAAATTCATCCTGACCTGTATGATGAGTTATTAATTTAAAAAAATCGTACAATGTGACAAGTCTGCAGGAGGACAGCTTTTTGTGCGACCTCCATGACATTCTTCTTTCAAGTTCTATTATATTATTATCATTTGGACATTCTTTCTCAGCATAGCTGGTAGGTATTTCGGAACGCGTGCAAGGAAGTTCCACATCCCTTCCGCTGTGTCTCCTTGAGAAATTTTTAGGTGCACACTTTCGAATTACATGAGCTATCTCCAGAATGGTTATTCTTTAGACCTAAGACAGATAGGCCTTTCCAGGAATTATTTGAAGATTGTCTCCTATATGTTTGCTCACTGTTCCTGTGGCTGCGATAATTTATTATGATTATTATTACTACTATTTTATTTATTAAAAAGTAGAAGTAGTAATAATAACAATAATCACAATAAATTATCGGAGCCACAGGAAAAGTGAGCAAAAATATTATTATTATTATTATTATTAGAGGGCTTTAGGACTCACCGTCTTCCAGTTCATTAAACCTTATTAATATCATTGAGCTAATTACAAATAACCTGTACCTTCAAAACTTCCATTGGCGTTTCATGTGTGTTGCGGCATTTGTAGCGCCAATCCTCACCTTCATATCTCTCGCCTCATTCCTTCCACCAATTTGAGCGAGATGTAATTTTTGAGATTGCACCCTCACTGCGCTTCCATATTTCAATAGGCGCAGCCATCCAATCATGACTGCAGCTGCCCAATTACTCCTTCTCCGGCGCACTTTCTCCCACCGAAGCGACCGTTTCTTGGCGTCTGAGCCACTTGACCGCTGCGCCTCCTTCTCGATTCCCACCTCCCCCTTCCCCTCTCGCTTCTACTCACACGATCCTCCACGTTCCCTCTCTACGACTCTCATTCATTATTGAATGAAATGGAGTGTCCTGATCGTTTCAAGTCTATGTAACTAATGACCCGGGTTTTACTCCGATTTTCCTCCGGGTAGAGGCGGATTTTCCGTAGGCGAGAATGTCATTTAAAACTTTTGTTATAATTAACCTTGTATTTTGACTGCACATTACATCTACGATTCATTTTGGATTCGTGACAAATGGATAACAGCACGTGATTGATTTTTTAAAAAAAATATCAGTATTAAATCCGCCACTGCCCATGGGCCCTCGATCGGAATTGATGGGATGGTCCCTTGCTTGTTTCCGGAGAGTAACTTAGTTTATTGCCCCCAACGTTGTCATACGCAGTTTGCAACAGCTTTTTTTACTATAAAGTTTATTATTATTAATGAACGAATCTTCTCTTCGTGTCCCAATATGCTTCTTCCGACTGGACACGAAGCAATTACTTTCAAGAAGAATGTGCCTTAGTTAGGGATAATAACGTTTAATGTGAGAGATTGTCTCAATTGCCTTCTAATATTGTCTTTCTCCCAATATTGTATCGAATCTTACCTGAAACATCTCCACATATTAACTGAGGGGAATTCTCAAGATTTGACATGTGTTGTAAACCAATGTTTGCTTAGTATTCTTTCTCGCTAATAAAAAATACAAATATTAACTGAATTAAAATATCCCAATTATCACGATATGTTTTAGAAAACGAATGAAGAAATTTTTAGCTTTTAATAGCGACTGGTTCTTCCTCATCCGTACGTCATTTTCGTGACTGCAGAATTCGATGACCTCGAATACCGACCTCTTAATTTGCTCAACACTTGATTTCCTTCCCATAAAACGCTTCGGATTCAGACCCATCTGCCTCGAATTCATGTTCCGTGTATTTCTCTGCACTCGGTTCCACCAGTGGGAGAATAAATGAATATCTTCTCTGGTTGCGCTAATAGGAGTAATAAGGTGTACACGTTCCACTTCGCCTCTTCACTCATATTACACTTCCCACCCTCTTTATCTCTCTTCCCTTCCCTCCCTCTCCCTCCATCTTGCAACACTTCTCCCTCAATTACATCCCCCATTCTCCAAGTGCGTGCACACCCTGCCTCCGCGCGCGTGACCAAACTTCCCCTTCTTCACTTGACCATTTGGCCGATATTAACGCAATTTCCCTCCCGCACACGGTTTCTCAGTCTCCCCACCCCTCGTTTCGAGGCTTTTAGAAGGGGGTGCTGTTCTCGTGACCGCATCGCCATCTGCCCCCCCCCCCGCCCCCTTCACTCTTTAAATCGCATGTAACTTTCAACGGATTTTTGTGGCTACTTCTGGTCTCCAACGGAATGTGGAGGAAAGATTCTTTCTCTTTTTTGTTGCTACTCGGCGACATTTTTCTGCGCTTAAAAGAACATAATTTTCGTGTGTCATGCTCAGTCGTGTGTAGGTGGTTGCGTGGCTTTCGGGGAAAGTGAAGTTGTCCGGTTTGAATCTCGTTATTGTTCAAACCTTTGGACGAAATGTAGCTTGATGCAGTTTGAACAACATAAAATCCTAAGATTTTCTGACACATATATTGGAATTTACCACGTTCGATTGATGAAAGTTGATGCATCTCTATAATGAGGAATGTCCTATGTTCTCGAGGTACTCGAAACTTGACCTATATATTACGTAAGGCTAGTTATAATTTGAGTGAATACAAGGCATCCACTTTTTAAAATGAGTGATAAACTTTTTCCGGTTTATCAAGGTAACTTCTTTACCAACTTCATTGAAGTTGGACATCAAAGTGAATTAAGAAATTATTCGTTTCAGAACGGTAAATGCGGCGATTTACCGGCATTACACTTTTAGCGCAATATACTCCAAAATTACTCACACGATTTATAATAGTTCAAACCTTTGGAAAATATCTATAAAAATTTAAGATATATTTACGCACATCGAAGTTAAATAGAGTGATAAAGTCTATCTAATTTGTAAGATGAGAATATGGGAGAGAGAGAGAGTTCGTGGGAGATATCTGACCGATATTTATTTTGAGTGGATAAATCGGAAGTACCACTTATATCCTGGAACACGTGATCGAATCATCAGAAGAAATGCGACCAATCATTTCCCTACCACAACTCATTTACTCTTTAGAGATTTTTTAACATTACAATTTCCCGCTTCGTTTGAAGCTAATTTTCAAGAACTCGACAAGTTTATATTTACACGAACTGTTTCGTGAGAAATTCCTTATCGATGAATGTATAATATTTTTTAAACTGGTTCTTGATGAAACAAGAAGTTCATTAATTCGTTAAATTAAGTCGTTTGCATGTAATAAGTGAATGATGTGTTATGAGCACAAGTACACATAGTTTCTAAAGTTGATGACTAGCCACCAAACGTGTCGCTAATGCATCTCTGAGAAATATCAGGCAAATATATGGTAATTCACATTGTTCTAAGTAATACTTTCGAAACTCAAGTGCAAATGAGCAGAAGGGGGAGGAGAAAAAAAAGTTGGTAAATGACTTCTCCTCGAAACTGTTTGTAGGTGTGTTTTCCCACGAAAATCTAGAAGAACTGTTTTCGTAAGAGAACTACCCTTTTCGTGTTCAACGACTGCGCTTGTCGTTTCTTTTTCTTTTGTCGCAGTCGTCGCAGCTTGTGATTTGTAAAGCAGGATGGTCATTATTTCACGTTTAGCGCCGTATCGGTCGATCTCCGAGGCCGCTCTGCGTTGACGAGCTGTATGGCGGAGAGAAGCAAAAACAGATTAAATGATTAAGTACGAGGTGGGGATTTTGATTAAAGAATTGCGAGAAGTAACGGGAGGAGTGTGTAACTATTTTACTAGCAAATATATTACCGGGAAAATTTCTCTTCATTCTAGTCACTACTTCAACATCTATTTCAATAAATGTTTCATATTTCAAACCACAGGAATAATTAATTTTATGTTCAAAAAAAGCAGTTACAAACTGCATACGATCACTTGGAGAGCATGATAATAAACTAATTTATTTTCCTGAAGCAAGCAAGGTACCATCCCATCCAATCCAATCAAGGCAGATCTAAAATTTCAGCCCACTCCTTAGATAAGAACAACAATTGAGCTACGAGCTACTAGAGGCTTTTGCATAGGGGCGCGTTTATTGAAACAAGAAATCGTGAATTTTGTGTTATTTCAATTTTTATGATTTATAAACACTATATTTAGAATAATCTATAATTCGATAATAATTCGTACATGTCAAATAATTTTTTTGTGTTAAATTACAAACATGTTGATATTCTGTTAGTATTAAAAAACGTAGCTATCTTTTTATCTTATCAAGGAATTTTTGCTGAAATTTTTCAATCCACCTCCGCCTTATGACCCTTGATCGGAATTGATGGGATGGTCCCTTGCTTCTTTCCGGAGAGTAAATTAGTTTACTGTCCTCCACGTGGTCATACGCAGTTTGTACTGCTTTTTTGACAATAAATTTATTTATTTATTTATAAATGTATTTATTTGTAATATCAACAAAATACCAACAACTTCTTTTCTAATCAATTACAAAAAAAGGTTGTTGACAAGTACGTAGTATTATTCAACTATAGATTTGGAATACACTATTAATAAATCGTAACTATAAAAATATCTCTAATTTCTAGATAAAATATTACAACAGACTGCCACCCGTATGCGAGATCCTGTATATAAAATCAGCTTCTACACGAAGGACGGAGAGAAACCCGGACAATGATGGGGCTACAGAATCAATGTACACACGATATGAACTTTGTTGACTTTGTGTCTCAAGATTCTAACAACTAGTTTCTTTTAAGCTAATTCACTATTCAACATATCTTTCGTTACATTACTAACATTTTTATATCCTTCAGTGAAACTGCAGCTCATTAATTTCATTATTAACCCAATACATGATAACAAACTCTAATTCTTGATGAAGTATTTACTGGTCACTAATATAATCCTTCCTGCACGAGGACTCAATCAATTCTCTTCCTACCAACAACATAATGTTGACGATGTAATTTACCTAGCAACCAAAGCGGTGTTCTTTTATTTGAATACTCACCAATTTATACTCAAAGTCACGATACTTCGCCTAAAACTATTCAATATGGTTACCTTAAACAAATTGCCAACCTCTATAAATCCTTGAAACACTCGCGAAAATTTCAGGAAAAGCGTGGTCACAATGAATTCAAGTAATATCCTAATAAATATTAATATTAATCACAAAAGCGACTAATTGCTGTGAAGAAATACAAGTTAATAACTCAACACACAAAGACACAAAGTATTCGTTCCACACTCTCGATGCAGAAAGAACAGAACAGCGCCACAAGAGCAAGTGAATTGATTGTTGTCCAAGGTTATTTATGAATCGAATTTCGAATATGTTGCCAACTGAACGCGAGGTACCCTTATCATTACTCTTATGGACGATGGCGAAGTAAAAGCGTTGGCTACATGCAGTACAGGTTCTATACCTACATCAAGCCAGTCAGACTGACAATTATTGAATAAATATATAAATAATTTACAGTCAAGAGAGCTGCTACAAACTGCATATGACCACATTGAAGACAATAAAGTAATTTACTGCGACTAATACAAAATAAACTAATGAACACAGTACATTTCCGTTCATGTTTTTTTTCTTAAGTTGAATTTCTCGAAGCAAAGTATGGTGACTTTTACTATATTCCGTTGGCATACAATACACCGCTGGTGTGT
>NNCF01128324.1:797116-810804 GCA_002313205.1 Laupala kohalensis | reverse complement strand
AGAGAGAGAGAGAGAGAGAGAGAGATCCGGATTGGAGGGTGTCGGATTAACGAATGTCGGATTAACGAATACCGGATTAAGGAGATTCGACGCCCAAGGATTCAGAAAAAGAGGAGACGTAGTGTGGAGAATGGAGTGTGGTGAAGAATGTTTCAAGTGGCGGTGGGACGGGTGAGGTTTGGTTTGAGAAGTGGAAGCGTGTGTCTGTGGGTGGAGAGCGCTTTTCGTATTCCGCCCGTGGCGCTGAGCTCCATGGAGCTTCGCAAAGGAGTTTTCCGAGAGAAGAAAGTGAGCGTGCGGTCGCAGGGAAGAGCTCTGGCAGCGAGGGCGGAAAACGAAATTTAAGGGGCGCGCTTGGGGCGAGGAACTGTCTCACTGCTTCTACTCCCTCATATCTTTTTTATTTATTTATCTGCCTCTATCTCTTCAACTTCTACTTACACATTACAGCGCTTACTATTGAATTTCCTCTTTCCTTCTCTTATTTTCCCCTTCAATATAAGTCACATTTAACTTTTTTTTAATAATTGTTTAAAGAATGGGGATGGATGAATGTGAAAAACAAATAAATTTAATATATAAGATGAAATCGATTTGTATTAATAATAATAATAGAAATATTTATAAAATGCCTCTATTCCATGGCGAGGCTCAAACTATCCGACCTGCTCTTCCGCCTAACCACCATTTACATACATACAATACAATAATAAAACATTCATATATCATAAAACACACGCATACATGAATAATTATAACAATTATGGAAGAATAAATCTTACTTTACTTTGGGGTAGCCATCTAGGGATCATCCCGGCAATTACCTTAAGAAATCGAGGAAAACCCAAAATTAGGATGACGGTTTGGTTCTGAACACAATACTCAATCTTTCCCTTGCGATATTTACTCTATCCTTTTACCATATCATGTTTTATTTTGTTGCCTTCCTTTAGTTTCAATACGATAGCTCTCCATTGTTCCTCTACTTCTCCTTTCCTTCTCCCCTTCAGCCTCGTCCGTGCGCAGCCGACGCAGGGGCTCTCAGTCCTACCCCCGCCCCTATTCTCTCACATCCCGCTCGATCGAGGTCTGGACGACTCGAGTTGCCGCCTTAACCCGTGAAGTTAGCAGCCCTTCGCTTCTCGACCTGTGAAGTGCCCTCGTGTGGCTCCGTGACACCTCGTGACCCTTGGTCGCGATATGTAAGAAGTTCCTGTTGAAGCGATTTGCTCTTAAGGGGCGTCCGTGTCCAGAATGCTTTGGTGATGCCGACGACGGTTACTTCGACATTTGTCGACATATGTGAAAGGGATAAATATCTGCGTGATGTTTTTATGTCGTAGGAAACATAATAAGAGTAAAATCTCTGTAAAATGTAAAAATCTATGGGTGGTATCGGTGCACAAATATGTGAAACGCAATAGACTACCAAATCCTACAACATAGTAATGATACATTTTTTTATTGCCAATTACAATATTTAGCAAGAAAGAAGATAAATTTGACCACATTCGAAAACAGAGAATTATCGAAGAATTCACATTATACTTAATATACTTTTTTTCTCTTGGAGCCTCAAGGTCATTAGAGCCCTTTTTAATAAACTTCAGTATAAACTGATTTTATGATATTTACTCGAGAAAAGCACCATAAAGTATGAGATCATCCAGTTATAATATTTACTGCACCAAATTTGTGCCGAATGTGTTAAAAGGATGAAAATACTTTAGGTATTCCAGCCAACACCGTCTGGCGTGACAAACTGTCCATTAGCCTCGCTAAGGAATACAGCACATGGTGGGGCTTGAGGCGGTAAAAGTAGGGAGTTAACCCCTTTGCAGAAACTGCTCTTGCTCTGAAGACTAGCTCTTGCCTTCGTGAATCATTGAAGCGCATGCTTTTCCCTCATTCCGAATTAACCTCGAGCGCTTTTGGATGTTGGCAAGGGTCGTTCCGATGGGCGATTTAGCCTTCTCCTTCTCCACCCCCACCCCCAACCCACCTCCACCCCTTGGTTCTCGAAAGAGGGTCGCGTGGGCGATACAAGACTTCTTCCCCCTCGAATGCAGTGGTTGTTGCTGGAAATGGACGAGGTACACATAGAGAAATCTGTGCTCGGTTGTAAAAGAATTGAGGTTATGAGCACCCCAAGGGGAGGTTTTAAGCCTCATCGGAATTCGCATTAAAATTGAAATTTTATTCTTTTTAAACGTTTTATTGTGAAAGAGAACTAATACAATTATTGATGATTTTCAGATGGGCGAAGATGGCGACGACCTGGTAATCGAACCCGGGACTCCTACTTTAATCACAGATGTATTAACCACTACACCACCCGTTCGCCTTCCACAATTGCACACCATTCCACCCAGACGACAAAAGAAATATATACTGCAATTATTGATATTTTAATGACTTTCAGAATCGTATAATAATAATATAATAATAATACGTATTTATTTGGAGAATAAATTACGATTTCTCAAACATTTAAGAATCATTAGAAAATATCATATTTATGTAACTCACAATTGACACACTAGGTAACGTAACCAAGAAATTAAAGGTGGTGGAACTCCAGAATTGATCAACCCATCTATGTTAGTCGTTAGCTATATTTGATGCAATGTTTTGTTTATGTATTCTGATTCAAGAAAACAAATTTGATAGTACCTAATTTACGAGGTGCTCATGAAAAGTACTTATAAAGAGAGAAATTAAAATCCCTGTTAAATAAGACAGAGATTTAACAAAATATTGATTATGTATTGTCATAAGCTTTAAACCATATGTTTTCCTTAAGACTCGGAGAAAAGAGGTAAAAGACGCGTATTTGCAAACAGTGTTGGGAAATGTGGAGCGCCCAAGTACTTTAGATGCGTTCGATTCAAAGGAGACGGATGCTCTCAAACCCTCAACTTTTACTGCAATGGCAGGATACGTTACACAAGAAAGAAACGCAAGCTTAAGGGCGTCTGCGGTATCGCGGGGGGGCGCGAGGACTGGGGGGCGTAAGGGAGGCGGACTCCCCGGGGGCCGGCGCACCAACAGCACTTAGGTCACCCCCGACCCCCGCCTTCCTCGTAGATTTGATTTCCGCGACCCGCCCGCCCTTTTCGCGATACTTTCCGCCGCTCGTAACAGAATACGGTTGCGTTCCCTTTTACGTCAGTCAAAGTCCCCGTTGTGCGTCCGGCAATTTGTAGGTGGAGGGAGGGGGATGCGGAGGGGACCTGCCCCGCCGCCGAAACGGAGAGAAACGCTGTCCAAGTTGCTTTACTCATTCTGCTTCCTCCGTCTCCGTCCCTTTTCGTCTCTCTTCTTTTGAGATTTTCACTTCGCACTATTTCTACTTCCATAAACATTATGATCGATTATGATTTGCATTTTTATTTTCTCTTAGTTTATTCTCTTAATTGATTTGTTCTCTTGTGTGATTGTGCTTTTTATTTAATCCTCACCTTTTTTGTTTTTATATTTCTTTCACGTCGAATTGTAATCTTTAGCCTCATAGTTTCGTTTTACTCTGCTTTTCATGTCACTCCACGACATGTCGTAACTCCCTTCATTACTTTGAGAATGTAAAACAAAATATTTGTCCCTGGAATAAAAAATTTCTTTTTTTTAAATTCATTTTCTTTGTTTGATCCCATTTATTCTTTTATCAACTTTCATAAATTTCTTGGTATACAAAAAACTTGCTTCATCATTTAGCGACATCCCAAATAGAAGTGCGATGACCTTAACTATTAATCCTAACGGTGGATAGTCCAGACCCAAACAATCATGTAAAATGAAAAAATTCGTTATAACTTTTTCCGACGTGACCGGATTCTGCTAATCCTCCGGTTTCACCATTTTAATTTCCTCCTTTCTGGTTTCACCTCGTGATATCTCTCTTCCGACACAAAAAGCGTTCGATCGCCAAAAGGAGAGTCGCAGACCCGAGGGAGAAGAGACGCCGACGGCGGGCGTCGCGATGCTCCGTTTGATCTATCGCCTGCTGCCTGCGGTGGAAGGCGCTTCCATCCCCTGACCTCAACCATCTCAACTTCCTTCCGAGGGGACGGAGCTCTTTCAGACCATCAAACATGGATTGTTTGTTTCGCCATTCAGCGCCAGCGATCAAGCTGCACGTGAATAATTTCCGCGTCCACACTTTACACTCGTCGCACCGAAAGGAAAGTAAAGAGACGAAAGCGGGAACTAATCATTTGTATAAAAAAATTTGTCTCTTCGATAGAAATCCTTAAAATCAATCCGTGCCGCCCAACCGCTGCTTGAGAGTGACCCTCACCGCGCCGCCTCAAAATACTCCGTCCATTACTCAAAAGCCTCCACCAGCCCTTGAGACGCGTCTGTGGTGTGCTACATGACACAATCGCCACGTCGCCATCTGTCGCCCCGCGCTCTAATAATGGTTTCGCGTGATCGCTTAGGCTTTACAAAATGGACGCTTTTTAATGGTCACCGCCGCCGGCGCTTGTGTAAAGCGCGCGCATATATCGCACGTAAGCGAAGGTGACTGCTGCGGTCGGATGATGGATCAGCGACGTAGGTTTCTGACGTACAGTGCAGTGGAAATTAATTACCCCTATTAAGCTTGATCGACGAGTGACGTGATTCTACGGGATTGTGTTCCTTAAACTGTGCTTTGGAGAAGATTATAATCACCGTCGCAGATATGAGTTTGAATAATTTTTCTTGAGCCATTTAGTTTTAATCGCTCGTAAAAGGTCTCGGGCTGGGATTTAGATTGGGCGAGTTTAATTTCCTAAACGAACAGCTTTCTCTAGCTTTTTAAAATTTCTGTCAAAAGAAAATATTTTTAAGGCTTTCTTGGCTCTTGCATAGGAGCAGCGAATTAATTAATCTCGAATTTATAAACAATATATTTCAAATAATCTATAATAAATTTGTTGCTATTCTGTTGATATTATAACTTGTACCTAACTTTTTATTCTTATCTAAATATTGTGCTAAAGTTTTCAACCCGCCTCTGCCTTAGTGTCCTTGATCGGAAATGATGGGATGGTCCCTTGCTTGCTTCCGGAGAGTTAGTCTATTGTCCTCCGCGTGGTCATATGTAATTGTAACTGCTTTTCGGATAGTAAATTTATTTATTTATTCATAGTAAATAAGCCAACTGATAAACTTGATTATTGGGGGGGGGGGGGAGATTAAAACGATATACAGTTTAAGGGGCAAGGTGAAAGTCGGATCTTACGTAAACGAGATGCCATTAAAAATTAAATAAAAAACGGAAAGAATACGCATCAAGAATCCTTATTTAAAAGAAATATTATTTTTATGAACTTACTAACGCGTCTGAAATAGAGCGCAGACCCATTTCTTTATTATATTATCACGTTCAGGTGAATAACAAGTTGAGGTGGGTGGAATTCAAAAATTCTTTGTAGAATTTCTGGTATTTCAACCGTGACAGGAAAGTTTTATGGACGCGTACAATTCACACTCCTTCATCAAAGCGTAACAAAGCAGTCATGGATAGGTGTGATCTGAAGTCACGCTGACCTTCTCCATTGTTAGATTTTGTGGCCCCGAAAGTGAAGTCTACTTTCCGGATCCGGCGGACAGTTTCCTTCGAAAAGTCACCTGCCAATCATCTCACGAAAGCGACACAGTAGGTTTTGTGTCGTGTTCCCCTTCTCTGCTGGTTGGAGTTTCACTACCTGGCATCAGTTTCCGCCTGTGACCTTCGAGCGACTTAGCGTCTTCTGCCGGGTCTTTCTCCATTTGTCCCTCGAACGATTTTCGCTGACTTCCTGACTACGCGTCCGGTGACTTTGGGGGTTAAGCTCACTTCTCATTCTCTGGCTTCTTTCCCTTGCATGAGCGAATTTTCCCCCGGGGCACCCTTTGCGTTCTCATAATGCACCTTGCCATCCGTACCAGTGACGTAGCTAGGCCCTTCGGGGAGTCAGAAAGGATATCTTAATCTTCCCGTCCCTTCAATAACATCCTTCCCACATTAGCAAATCCTTGATTTTTTTTTTCAAGGGAAAAAAATTAAAACTATTCAGCGACTGTTATTCATTTTAATGACTACAAGCAATGCAGTTATTGTGAGTGTTAAATTGAAATAATAAAAATATTATGAATATAAAATGTTTAATCTACTTGAAAATTTTATTACATTCTTGAAGTGATAATAAGACAAGAAAATCTTAAAATTACGTGAGATATAATAAAAATAGCAGTTTAACAAAATGAAGTTTTAAATGCTCCATTGTGAGAGTTGAACCATGAATCTTCATAAAAAAAAAGTGTATTAATTTTAGTTGGCAGTTGGCATCCACTTTTGTAAATTTTGCTCCACACGTTATTACCTATCTTCCTGGGTATATATTCCTCAGACTATGTTACTAAAATTCACCTCTTTTTCACAATTTCCTTTAATAATAATAATAGTGAAAAATTTATAGACAAGAAAGTAGTTACAAACTGAGTATGACCACGTGGAGGATAATAAACTAATTTCTTTTCCGGACGCAAGCGAGGGACCATCCAATCAATTCCGATCAAGGGCACTAAGGCAGAGGCGGATTTAACATTTCCTCACTCTCCTTAGATAAGAATAAAAATAGTTAGCTACTACATGTTATATAATATCAAAGTAAATTCAAAATTAATAGAAAAAAATGTATCTGATTGCAACTCTGACGTAATACGACCTCGAATGAATTCCTTTAAGAGCATCTTCGACTCCCGGGTTCTTCGCGAAGGCAGTCATTTCATTTCACACCCTTCAAGTACGATGGAAGCTCTCAGAGGTGAGGAGGGGAGTGATGTCCTCGTTGCCCGCGGGGGTCAAGTCGATTTGGGTCTTTTCGTGGGGACCGAAGCGAATTGCCTGCGCTTTCAGTTGGCAATGTTCCCGGGAAATCTATTTTCTACGTGATTCTTTTATGGATTCTTTGAAAGAAGTTGCTGGACCGGACAATGGAGTTAATTAATTGGGAGTGGTAGACATTGATTGCGATCCAGGTGTTGTGCGAGGATGTTGATTAAGTTTAATTTTTTTTACGATAACAATGAAGTATTGAGAAGGAGTATTAATTATTTTCTTTAGAAATTACGTAAGACAATGTTTGCTACTAACATAGTATTTTTTGGTTTGAGTAAAAAAATAAAAATTAATTTATATGACGCTGGGTATTTTTATATAGTTCTGCTTAATCTGTGACGTTCTCACAGTATTCTTGTGTTATTATTTTTCAATTATTATTTATTGTGTAAAAAAGTGTGCGAATAGGATATAGGAACCTCATTCGATGCTACAAAGAAGTAAATAGTCAGATACTTATACAACCGCGTCGTCGTTATTAGGTGTACCCAGGCAGTGTTCTAAGTAGATCAAACGTGATTTCAATATCAAAATTATCCATATTTTAAGTTATTTTAGTTTACATTATGTAAGAACTAAATAAACTTTCCATTCTACGTATACATTACACAAATATTGATAATATTGAAAAATAATAATAATAATAAAAGTGCCTTTATTTTGGCGAGACTCAGACCTTAAGGTCTGCTCTTCCGTCTAACAATTTTAAAACTTTTACATTTTAAATACAAGATGAAAATTGGGAGGATCGTATTTACATTTAAAACTGGGAAGCAATACTAGGGACCATCCCGGTAAAACCTTAAGCGATTGAGTAAACCCAACAAAACTCCAATCAGGATGGCGGCTTAGTGCCGAACATGTGTTAAAAGTAGCAGTAACAGTACAATATAATTATGAATATACCTATAGCAAAATACAGTAATTACAACAAGGATATCAAACACATTATTACACAATGACAATATTTACAAATTACATATTGTAATATGATTATACCTTACTAGATACATATTACACTGTATTTACAAATTATATATTACCTAAGCTAGAATACTGAAAGAATGAAAGAGAGATAATGTAAAAGCAAAGAAGTGAAATAATGAAAGAAAGAAAACAAGGAAGCATACAAATGAAGGAGAAATAATAGACAGAGAACGTGGGAATACTAAAGAGCATTGTTTTCCATCCACTCTGAAAGACGTCGCCTGAAAGAAGGAAAAGTTGATACAGATTCTAGTTGAGCAGGAAGTTTGTTCCAAGAACCTATTGTGTGTACTGTGAAGGATTTACTATAAAGAGTTGTGCCATGCCGAGGAACAGAGAGAAGATGTGAGCCTCGCGCGGTCCAGTTTCAAAAATTTAAAACGTTTTGCTAAAACTGTCAAATGTCCATTTTTTATTATTTTATAAAGAAGAGATAGGCAATGCAACGTTCGACGTTCCTCGAGTGTGAGTTTCCTGGATTTTTTGAAAAATTCTGTCTCATGGTCATACTTCCTGAGATCAAAAATGAAACGAATACATGAGTTCTGAGCTACTTGTAATTTACGTCTTAACAAGCATTTCCTTTACTCCTGTTGGTAAAAAATCACGTAGCCGTTTTAAAGAGTGGAGTAAACTTTTTTACATGTTTCGTCTATTTGGGTTTCCCAACTTAGCGAGCTTTCAATATAAATTCCTAGATTTTTCACATGACTGCACCAAACGAGAGAAGTCTATTTACTGATATATTGGGTAGAGTGTAATTTGAAAGTTTACTGAGTTTTCTTTGAACCAAGCAATAAGCATTGTGATTTAAAAGGAGGCCGATTGATTTTGCCCACATACTGAGTGAGGTGAGATCTTCGTTAAGTTTTTGCGCAATTGAAGTTATGTTAGACGGTTTGCCACTAATATAAATTTGAAGATCGTCGGTGTACGTTTGAAATTTGCTATGCTTAAGAGATTTGTTGACGTCATTAACGTAAATTTAAAAAAGCAAGGGGACCGAGGACACTTCCTTGCGGAACACCACGCAGCGTTTGAAGAGAAGATGATGTGTTATTTCCAGATGCTACAGTTTGCTTTCGTCCTGTTAAATATTCCGAAAACCTTTTTATTGAAGGCCATCAGAAACCTAAAGTCTTCATTTTTTCAAGCTAAATATCGTGATCAACTGAATCAAGTCCCTTGCTAAAATCGAGAAGGACAAGAATAGTTACGTTTCCCGCGTCAATCGAATAACGAGCATCTTCTATAACATTCAACAAGGCGGTTGTATACGATGTATAATAAATAATTCTCCTTTGCATAAGTAGGGAATCTCAGGCACTTATCTTAATTTTGTTTACTACGCGAGAGAAACATATAATCTTCGTACACATCTATACGATGTACCTCTCTCCACTGTGCCCAAACCCCGTGCGTGTAAGAGTGCATACGCACCATAAACATCTCCGCTGATTTACGATTCCATTCTGATGATTTCACCCACGCGCAACCCACTTCTGGACGCGTGAAGGATTTATACGTACTCTTGGCGCCATTTGCATCTAGACCCGCTGACTTTAGACCTTTCCTAAACCCCGAATCTGGAGAGAGAGTTAAAACTTTCTCGTAGAGTTCGAATTTTTTTTATGGGATAATAAGTGATATTTTCATCTACGGACGTGCGTCACTGGTATTACGGTGCAATAAATTTTTCAAATTGTTATTTGAGAAAACTGGGGTATTATTTAGGCGAACTATATTTCGAGACTTTTTTCCCTGATTTCGTTTCTGACAATTTTCATAAAATTCACAAAACATCAGGACGTTTTTTGTTTTATATCGGAAAACACATGTTCATTCTTAAAACTTTGATTCAAACGTTCATACTTGATTCGACAAAGGAATCAAAATATTTATTGTGCATATGCCGATGTGGATTTTTGTCACCAATACGCTATATTGTGTCTAGCGGTACAACTGGTCACCCTATCGGTCCAATTTTGACCGTATTTTTACAATTTATTAGAAACCTTGAGTGCATTTAGTTTGTATTATACATTATTGTTATCCGTGCATAGCTCGTAATCTAAATTAAGTATTTTTTTGCTTTCAGAAATGAATCGTTTATAAGTATCTGCTTCAAGNCCGTAATCTAAATTAAGTATTTTTTTGCTTTCAGAAATGAATCGTTTATAAGTATCTGCTTCAAGTTACAAAAAAGTAAGTAATAAAAAAGTAAGCTAAGAAAAGTAATACACGAAGAGACGCTTGGGTGTATGAATTAGCATCTTCCCGGTCATTACAAATAATTTTATGATGTTCGATAGATAAAATATCACTAAATAAACACATTTAATAGATATAATGCTGAAGTCATAAATTATATATAAACCTGCAAGGGAGTAACTAATAATAATAAAATTGTAATTTTCTAGGGAAAATGGCAATTATACCTACCGCAAATCAGAAAACGATTCATAGTCAATATCTCTACAGCAACCCAATGTACTGAATGAACCACTATTAACCAAAAGGACTTTCCCAAAAGAATATTGTGTAAATTTCCAATTGCGAGTGGTAAAAATTTAAAACAGCGTACTAGACCAGTGGTGTTCACCTTTTCTTAAACCGCAGACCATTTGCTATAGGACACTTTCGATCCATCAGGTCGGCACGGGATGGGATTTGGTGAAATGTTACCCGACGAATAAAATTAATGAGTAATTTCTATTTATTTGTAATGCAATATTTTGATTTTCATCAATAAATTTATATTCATTGAAGATGATAATATTAATTAGTGCATATCTTAATTTTTCAAAAGTTTTTTATATTTAGTTTTGTATAAACTACGACGGGCTAATTTCGAACACAATTTTCTATTTTCTCTGACCGGAGGACATGCCTCGTCTAATATTAATTCTGACGGCATTCTCGGCGAAAAATGCACCCTCGCAGAGTTCCGGCTTCCACTGCCAGATGGCAGCGGAAGACGGAACGCCAAAATTGCGAATGTGGCTCAATCCAAAGGGTCGCAACCAAAGAAAAATGGGCCACAATTAACGGGAGCCGAGACCCATACGCTATTATTATTATTATTATTATTATTATTATTATTATTATTACGGCATATATTTATAACACAAAGTGCCTCAACGTTTCATGAAAATTTTATCTAAAATGTTCTATAACTCGCAGACCGTAAGAAAAGTTTAGCGGACCATATATGTTGGACTGACATATTTTTGGTTGTTCCACTCATGTACAGACAAATTACAGGAAAGAACGTAGATGAGGTGTAGTTGAACACTGGACTGCCAACAAACAATTTAATGGCATGAAACATGAAAGTTGAATATAATGAAATAATACAAAGCTGAAACCCAGGTGAGACGATCCGTTTCTTCAAAGATTCACCTTGGAGATGGCGTTGGGTCGACGTCGAGGTGATGATTTTGAGTTGATGTGCAGTTGAGGTTGAATTACTGACCGCTTATCACGTGCGATTCAACTGCGTGTCGATGCACTCACGAGATAATCTTCAGATTGTGGATAATTCCCCCAACTGTCTCCTGGTACAAACTGAAGGGGAAGTCGTCGGCTTGCTTGCCGAGTGATGAGAATACTCAAGCATATTTGATGTTGACTCCTCGGACGAGTTTTACAGAGATTGAGTTGTCCTCATGTCGAGGCTCGCCTTTTTGGAGACTCGCGCTGCACGTGCGAATGGTTAGTCCGTCTGTCGATCGATCGATCGATAGCGTGACGTCACAGGTTAACCGTGTGTCGATTGTTCAACTGGCTCGATGGTGTGAATATTATGTAATGTCAAGTTATTGTAGATTGTTCTGGCGGGGAAGTGCAGCCTCGTGGATTCCAGTATAAATAATAAATGAGTCTGTAATTAGTTAAACCAGTCATATTATGTCCAAGCATTTCATCTATTTTTTAAACTCAAAGGCGTAAATTTTGAATGGACCTATAAGGTTTGAAGAAGTTGTTCACAGAAGTTCAACAATCGAGAGATGTCACTCAATTGTCACAAAGAACATAGAGTCCATAGATTGTTCACTTGTCTAATGACACGATATCTAAAAATGTCTGAACAACTCAGTTTCACTGAGTGTGATAAATATCTATGAAACGGCATAGATTGGTATAAACAACAATGTGGAAATGTGAATCCTTCTCTCTTCACTTCCTCTATTCCTTGGAGCTCTTATTGACTCATTTCTGACAGCTACAAATTTAATTATCGCCCGGAATGGGTTGTATCAGTACGATGCGAAGAATGAGGACAAGAGCTAAGTGCCGGACGCGAGGCGTATTTGTGGAAGTAAAAGCGCCTAACGGAGAAAACGATTGATGGATTGGAATTCGGAACACCTTTCCAGACACAATGGAAACCAATTATTGGACGTGTAACCACGAATGACACTCGGCCACCGACGTCAAGCTGAGTCTGCATGCTCTCCTTTCATAACATCCATTATAATTCCCGTTACAAAAACCGGCTGGGTAAAGAAAAGAAATTGGATAAGATAATGATGCCTTCAAGGTACACGTATTGACTGGAATATATTGATGCGAAATAAAGCAGTAATGGTTCTCGATATACAAAACTGGTAGTGTCGCAGCTGTAGAGAAAACTGTAATTATTGAATGTTACGGTAATAAAAATAAATTAATAACGCATTGTCCTCAAAATTATGAGCAATTGGCGATAATTTAATTCTCAGAATTCAAGCCAGGATACATATTATTGTTATCGTGAGTGTATGTTAAAACCTCATATATACTTATTCATTAAACACTTACATCTAAATAATGATTCCGAACCTGTCAAAAAATGATCCCAGTAAAAATTTGGGGAAAATTGCAGTACTTAACTATTTTTTTTAGAAAACAACGAATGTATTAACTGTTACCTATGAATAGACGCTTGACAAATTGATCAATTATCTTATTACTGTCTTCCATTTTAATTACATTATTGGTCTTATGACCTGTAATGTCGACTGAACAAAAATATCAACTATCAACAATTTATAATTTAATATTATAAGACCGGTTCAGGTTTCTGATTTCTGTTCTTTATAATAAATTTTGTTCTGCATATGTAATGCCTTACAATCTGTTATTTAGTTGTGATTCATGTTTACATAAACACCCGAAAATGGTCCAAAATAACCTCGAAAGTTGTGTCGGAGATAACTGCTTTTTTGACAGAACAATTTATTTATTTAAATAACTGAAAAAAAGTACATTAAAAGTGACAAGATAAATATATTGAGCTATTTTGGAATTAAAGTTTTTAAAGGGATTTTTCGTTAAAGAATGAAAAAATAATGTTGCTATGGTTTGCATCAAAATACTTCGCAAAAATTTCTTTCGACGCGTCGCAACATTTTGTCGCGAAATGTTTTGAATGCCGCATTCGGTTAGCGAGTGTCCTTTGTGGAGCTCATTCGGCGCGCGCTCAATGACCGTGAGTTATGAGTCACTCAATTTGTTTATTTCGTTTAACGCTTTAATCAATAACCCAAACACGGTGAGTAACTGGAGTTGACTGGGAGCGTGCGGTAAATATGTTGACACAGCAGCAACAACCGTGGTGGGGAACTCACGCCGCTGGGAATAACCACCCACAAGAGTGTACACAAAGCAAAGTGACTCTTATACCTACGATACGTTTGGGTACCTTGGTCGACTGGTCTTATTGAGTGAGTTTAATCCGGTTGTTGTCATAGCGATTTGTGGAAAGATAGTTGTATCCTAGTCATTGTCATAAGTGCTCGAAAATTCGATTGTCATTACGCCTGAAGTGGAACTAGCGCTTCAAGTTCAC
>NNCF01128324.1:785824-796494 GCA_002313205.1 Laupala kohalensis | reverse complement strand
TATATATATATATATGGTAACAAAACATTTTGATTGTACTAAGAAATACTGCATCTTTCTTCTTTTCTCAAAATTTTATTTTTATATAAAAGAAGAAAACTCCATGTTTATTTCGAGGATCTTCTAATATTTTTGAGGATAAAATCATGGTTCTTAAAATTATTATTTCACCTTCAATTTGTTTTCTAATTTTTTCGTGGATCTTAATATTGTTGACAACCATCAAACCTTTAAAACGTAAACCGGGGACTGAAACTTTCAATTAAAAGGTTTCACATCTCTGTCGAAACCATTCTTTGCAAACAGTGATCAGAACTAAGGTGCTTTCCTTTAAGTCGCTTTGTCAGGGAACCTCGATCCAATTTGTTCGTTGCGGAGGTATTGAGAAAACATCTATTTCGTCCAATTGGTTCTTAGTTCCCTTCTACTTCCGGACAGGACATATTCTTTTTGGTTTCCCTCCGTTCTTATGCGTCTTTGACGGTCATGAGCCTTTGCCATGTTGAACTTTGATGCATTGTGTTTCCCCATGCCAAACATTCTCAGAGAGAAGTGTAGTGTAGTGATGTCTGGTGGCGTGTGCATGATTGCGTTAAGCTTCCTTGTTAAACACTCACACAATCAAAAGAGAAAGTTGTAGCTATTTGGAACAAAGTCAATCGAGTTAAAAATCTGAAATATTCTATGTGTATCCTTATACATAGTGATCCGAATTTGTTGTTTCTGAATATACGTTTAAAGAGTTACGTCCTTCCGATCTCTTGATTCTTTTGAAGTAAATTATTTTTTAATAACGGAACGATATATTCGAGGATTGGTCATCAATAAAGGATTCTTTTTACAACGCCAACGTTTCGGCAATTTATTTTTAGGGCCACAAAGAACATACACAATTTACANACTATCTAACTATGAAATAACTGTTACAAAAGCAAACCCAAAAAGTCTTAATATAATACAAAACACCATACCTGTATAATATAGAACCACACCATCATCAATTACCACCAGCCGTAACCTCTAAATACAACCCACTATACCTCTACAACCTTCCTGGTGTTGGTCAAAAACAAAAGTAAATATAATATGTATATTGGTCACAATCAACATCATAATTATTTTGAAATTTGTGTAATCAGTTAATAAATGACTGCTTGGTCAGGGGTTCAAGACTTTCTTGGGAAAGGAGTGAGCCGAGGAGGAGAGACGTTAGAAGACAAGAGCGCCTATTTTCGTGTTGGCACCTAATAAATTCCACCGCCTTGACGTAAATCCGAAATGCCTGTTGTGTTCGGTGATGGCAGGTTTCCGGACGAAAGCGAAGACTCCGTGACTTGGAAGTAATTTAAAGAGCTCGACGGGAATTCAGACTTCAAATCAAATATGTCGGTTCTTCCAAAGAAAACCGAGCGCATGGATCAATTTATATTTTCTTCGAGATGAAAACGGAAAATCACTTTTATTCTGTTTTAGGGACACGCGATGGAAAATTTAGAAATGCTAAGAACTTAATAATAATAATAATAATAATTTATTAATCTACAAGTGAGCAATGCTCGTTGGCAGATGGAAAAGAAGACGTAAGATAAGTATACATAATGTAATAATTATAAGTTAAATAACAACTCATGGCTCAAATATAAAATACACACAAGCGCGGTATAAAAGGGTTAGAATATTAGTACACAAGGTAACAAGAAGAAATTACATTTTGAGAAATGAATTATCTTCTTGAAACCTGTGTGTGTGTATTTTGACATACACAACAACACATTCTCACTTACGAACAGATACAGACATACAAGCATGCTTCAATATACTCACATATATCATTGCTCATCCTATACTCTTAAACAATATTTTTAGTACTCAGGAATATATTTTAAAAGTAATTCGTTTAATAGTAGTATACTGTTAAATAGAAGTTTGAAAATATTCCTGTAATTATGTAGGGATTTATCAAATTCGACACTTTTGGGCCAAAGCCGAAACAGGACCATTACATTTTTACAGCGTTCATTAAAAACAAATCAGAGATGTCGCTTCCTTACGTCATCACTTTTCACCAGTCGCTCTTGCGGGGATACTCAGCTTCACAAAAAATACCGGCGACGTGAACTACTATAGAACTGTAGTTATCCGGGTTCAAATCCCGATGGGGCCAGAAAAGAATTGTAGCTTTTCACATTAATGTCCCAGTTCATACAGATGTGACTACTGAAAAGTGAACCGCCTTTCTATTCACCTATATCTCGTAGTCTTACTATAACTACTCCTACTGACATCTCTCCGTGGGCCAAGTTGTTGGTAAACCTAGCTAACCGGCCCACATACAAACAATAGCCCTGGCACTCAACTCCTGCCTCCTATCGCTCCATGTAGATAAGAGTCAATAGCACGCCACATTTCCCATTTACAAATACTACAATTTTTTTTTAAACTATAAAAAATAATCTGGATCACCAACTATCCGGATCAATGTTTGTTATATATTTTTGTTGTTCGTAACTAACTATAGACCCAAGCCTATTATGTCACTTAATTGTTTCTTTGAACTGTGTATTGTGAGTTAGTTTTTGCTTTTTCCTGCAGTATAAGTCTCAACTGTATCTTCGTAGATTTGCCCATAAAATTACCCGGTTTTCGAAGAAATCCAATTATTATGATATTTGATTATCCGCACCGGCTCCGGTCCCAATTGGTTCGTATAGTTGTAGGTCCGGTCCTAATTGGTCCGTATATTTCGCGGGATTTTTGTACGTAACTCGTCCCAATAAATAATTCCGTAAATACGTTTCGTATCACCGCTCGAAGCAATAATCCAATTCGATGCAAAAGAGCAGATGCAGATTACTACACCTCTGTCGACATGGAATTGGAGATCCTCGTTTCGTGCGCAGAATATAATCGCTGTCTTTTACCACTCATCGCAATGCACATACGACCAAACCGAAACAGCATCATTCCCTCTTCTTTTTTATAAGTTCTATTGGAGGATGAGAGAATTCGCATGCAGAAGTAGGAGTGGAGCGCATGCCGACCTGAAATAGCGGACAAGTAGAGAGAGCTAAACATAACTCCAACGATCGCTCGACATGACGAGTGCTCCAGTCACGCGTGGTTGCCGTGCTCACGCCAAATGGACAGGCACGAGCGCCGTCGACGAAACTGAACAAATGTAAAGCAGCTATTTTTTTTCTTCTTTTCATCTTAAGTGATATACACAAAAAAGTACTCGGTTGAGTAGGATTCGAAGAAATATCAGAGTAAGAATCGTGTTGGAATGTTTCGTATTCGCGATGGTATGTTAAAACATAAACGAGAAATTGAGCTGTTTTAATGTGCATGTACAGGCCTTCAGCGATAGGGCTAAAGGGACTCAAGCCCCTCCCTCAATCCTGATTCTGCAAGACAAAAATTTGGATTTTTAATTGCTTATTAAAAATGTAATTAATAATTGAGAAGTGAAATGAGTTAATGGTTAGTTTCTTTTTGGTCTGAAAAATGTATTTCTTAGTAAAAGGGCCATTTAAAAGCATTTTTGAAATTTAAAACCCGGAGGATATCCATCACACCGGAAAAGGTCTTGTCCTCTTTTCTGAAACTTCCTCCGGAATAAGAAAAAGAAGCCCCCTCCACAAATAAACCCTGTGCGTGCCCCTGGGTGAGTATGAATTTTTATTTCAAACGTCCCATTTGTTTCGTCGATATCTAATCCTTAAGAAGTTCAGGTTTCTTGGAGCAATGTAATTCGTTCTTGGATGGTATAATAGTTTTGTAGTAACGTGACGCTGCTCCGCGAATTCTACGAGTTTCAGATTTATATAAATCATAAAGCATACTGCCTGACTCATGTTATTACAAAATTGTTATATTTAATCCTTTGAACCAAATTACATAGATAAATGTTTCAAATAGAAATATACTGAAATATTTGACAAATAAAGATTTATAAATTTCTTCTTCAAAGTTGATTCAGTAAATAACAAGTATACAACATCGTTTCCAAACAATGTTATTCAGCACATTCGCTTCTTTTTGCGCCAATACGTCCGTTGAGTTAAGAGCCATGCGCATTTATTGTCCTTAAACTAATAAGCAATTCACCACTAGACTACAATAACTACAATAAATAAAAAATCAACATGATAAAAACACAAAGAAGCCGTATTCATCCGTCTTATGAAAGAAAAAGTAGTGTTTTACGTTTTCCGCTAGCGTCTTCTACACTGTTCATATCAGTGAGTTATGGTTTAACTCGTTCACAGTGAGGTCTCCGCTCCTTCAGATTTTAGTTTCAGATTCAATTTGTTTCACACCTGATGATGACCCAAATGCGGATCGAAGCGTCGTGCTTTCATTTTTTAATTGTAGTTTTTACTATTTTTCTTAGTAGTGTAATTATGACTGTTTCGAATCTGATGAGAGTTTGTCNCTATTTTTATTCTTATTTTAGGAGTGTGCTGAAATTTTAAATCCGCGACGACCTTAGGATCCTTGATCGGAATTGATGGGATGGTCCCTTGCTTGCTTCCGGAGAGTAAATTAGTTTATTGTCCTCCACGTGGTCATATGCAGTTTGTAACTGCTTTTTTAACGGTAAATTTATTATTATTATTTTTATTATTATTAAACATATTTCCCCTCAGCCAATCCGATTGTTCATGACACAATTCAATTCCCGGTTCATTCAGCAATGACGTCGTGTTCTAAGCGCCCGCCATCTTGCATTGTGATTAATCTTCCCATGCTCTGCTACCGGTTTCATTAAGTTCCTCAGCGTGGTGTGACCGCGTCGATATTTTAAAACACCTGCTGGGACCACGAAGCCAGTGCACGTTAGGCGAGAGGGAATTTTTCCCCTACTACAGAATGTATACACTTTAATTTCCTTTGTACACACACAAAATTCCTCCGAGCGAATGATTTAATACCGTTTTTGTAGTGGTTTACATTTTTTTGCGTGACGGAAAGTTAATGAAGCAACGCCTGCCTCTCAACTTCTCCCCGGTGTACTTTCATATAGATTAATCGAGTTTTACCAGGAGAGGACTCGCGTACGTTGCTACTCAAGACCCGCTCACGGACTTCTTTGTTTCTGCCACGAGAATTGATGGTGTATTCATTTATTTATTAGCTTGTGTTCCTCGATTACGTATGAGACATACATGGCTGTTTCGAAAAAGATTTCCTCGGATTGTTTTTCTTTTAATTATTTTTAAGATGCACCCAAGAAAAATGGATAAAGAAAACTTGTAGGTTTTAAATCGTGATAAATATATTGCGTTTCATTATTTTTCCTAGTGTATAAAACGTTAAAGTTTTTTTGGTATGTAAGTACTAAAGAAGAGAAAAGTATTACACAAATTTAGTAAGTATGTTCATATAATTATATATTTATATCCATTTGAATTATTATATTTACATAAATAATTACTTATATTTGTACTGAATAAATAAATAAATATTTCTTTGTATAGTGTAACTCGTTTTACTAATTCGAGTTTCAGTAAAAAGCAATTTATTTTCCTAAATTCAACAAAGAAAATATTTTTAAAACTGAAATGTTAGCCGTGTGTGTTAGTCGTAACCCTTTTCTAACGCCATTATCATGTGTAGTATATATTTTTTTAGATTTACCTAATATAACCTTGACCAATTTATCGTGACCTCGCCTTACACTAGATTTTATAGTCACCAAAAACGAACAACTCGTTTAGTCGCCTGGGGATAACTAGGAATGAGTTGCTCTCTCTCGTGTAATGAATATAACTTTATCAATGCAGTTGAGTTCCCGCTCGACGGCAGCGTTAATACACGTAAACACAACATATAACAGAAAGGTTCGATTATGGAGAGAGATGAATGTCTTACGTATTACTGATCCATATTAGTGCATAAGGTGTTAAATTCATCTCATTTGCTTTTTATATCCATTGAAGAAATATTTCAGATGCGTCGTAATTTTTCTTTCAAAACAAGACGAAGCACATGGCGTAAGAGAAAGTCATTCCTTTCAAATAATGAATACATGTACATTACGACTCATGAATCACACATAAAATAACATTCACGATATTACCATTGTATTTGGACATGTAAATTACCTCCATCAGTTGTTGGGTGATTTTTAACGAAGAAAAACTCAATTTTCGTGGCTTTCTTGGATGCTGGACTTTACGATCATTATCATTTATCTTCACGGCGTTGATTTCCTGATATTATGTTACCCTCAGCACAACCACATTTTACTCCGTGTCCCAACCCCACCGCTATTCAGTTTTAACGCAGCTCCATTTCTTTCTCCTTGTTTTTCCAAGCTCACTTTCATGCCGTAGAGAATGCTGGATTAAAAAAAAAATACATTTAGCCTCCATTAGACTTTTAGTGGAAAGCTATTCTCCACGACTAATGGGGCTTCTCATCCATTTGCCGCAAATTGTAGAGGTTTTCGTGTGCATACACCAATTTCTTTAGATAAAAAGGGTTGACATGTATACAGCCCAACGTTATTGACTGGCGTCGCTAATGATTTAAAACCTTCTATCAGCTCTATCATTGCGTAGCAGACCGTCATCACCAGCTTCTACCTTGTTTTATATCCCTTGAATGCGGAAGGGGGAAAGAAATGAATTGGAGATTTATATTCTTTTAGACCCCATTGGAATTTGTGTCTACTTTCTTTACCAATAACTTTTTTTTTTGCTTTTATGCGTGTACATTACAAATTAATCTTCATACGCCTTGTATATTTGTAAAGTTATCATCGAAACCGAAAAATGCGAGGATACGTCATACATAACAAAGCTCGTCCATGTAAATTAGAAATACAACACGTAAAATTAAAAAAAAGTCATTTCGCATTCCATGGTGATTATTTACGTAACAGTATATTGTGAGTATTAATAAAAAGCACGCCCTCAATGACTTCAAAAACTCTAAAAATTAAAGGGTGGTGGTTAACTTAAACACCTCACTAAGCAGTAAATAATATTACAAACGTTAATTTCCTTGTTGTTTTCCCTAAGAAAGCTTTCGTTGCAAATGACTCACCATTTAACTTTACCTCCCATCTCTAACCTTTTTAACATAGCGGCGTGACTTTTGCACCATTCACCAAACGACTGCACCGCGTATTCTTCCAAAGAGTTTAGGGACAACCGCCTTCTCATTACTTGGTCTTCTCGCTTCGGTCCCACGTAGCACCGCATCCCACCCTAATGGTTTCAGAGTGAAGCGGCTCATTGTGGACACCGCTTTCTCATCTTGTGCCGTCTTCCATCCCTACCACCCCCTGCTTCTCTGCTACCCACTTTCTGACCACTTCAACTCGGAAGGGAAGAGAAAACGCTGTAAACTCTATGCTACAATCTTCTATAGTTATCGCGGCGAAAGAAACGTAACGAGATGTAACCAATGGAGCGAAAGCGCGATGAAGTCCTATAGTTCAACCCTTTCCAGACGGCATGCCACGGCCCCCACACATGACTACTATATCTCGTTGAAAACTTATTTTAGGCAGTGTCAGGCAGACCGAAGGTCAGATATCAAGCCCTTTACACAAGTGTCTACAGCGAAAAGAACGGTCCGCTATCTAGCAATACTAATATTGGCTTACTCGACTTTTGCGTGGTCTTCAGGCTCCTGTCTCATTATTCTTTCGCTGCGAGAACTGTACGTCACAAACTTGATTATTCTATGCGTATAACAAATCAGTAACGCCCTCTTTTCGAATATTTTATATTTTTACTCCCCCAAAAATGTAAGCTAAGAATTTATTTCTAATTCTAAGGAATANTCTTTTCGAATATTTTATATTTTTACTCCCCCAAAAATGTAAGCTAAGAATTTATTTCTAATTCTAAGGAATACAGCCACGACGATATATAAAGATAAATGTACTGGTTGATATAAGCGATAAAAACGACATTTACACAAGAATCACGAGAGAGAGCCTAAGCGTCGAGTAAAGATGTGAATTCTCCGCTATAGTTTATCATAGATTTTACACCAGGAATATTGCCATTGTAAAGTATAACTTGGATCCGGTCAATATCCTCAGAGGTTCTTCCCGTGTTCTGAAAAGAAAACGGAACCTTCCGCCCTTAGTTGTGTTGTAATGACCCATTAATGGTTCTCGCAGTTGGGACTGTTTGCACAGAAGGATTTTGTTCGAGGAGACTTCGGATGAAATATTGTCGAATGGAAAAGCATGGTGATTTGTCTCGGACATTGATTTCGGAACTAAAGGGATGATTCCGGACCATTTGAAGTCGTTCAAGGTAACGGGATCATAAACAGTTCTAAGGAAATTTTAGGATGGCTGTGAAGATTTAACTGCAAATTTCTATTTGGTCGCAGAAGATTACGCGACAAACAATTTAGCATCTCCAAAACCATATGCGTCATAGGGAACATGAATTGAACAAAGAGAATTTAAAATATGATTATACTTTACAGGAAATATCTTTTGAGAAATTTATCTAATTCGACTATTATTGTGATTTTTCTGGGGTTGGTTATATTTCTAATATATTTTAGCACAAATAATCTGGATAACAATCCATTCTCAAGGCTCTAGTTAGTGAGTAAGATCTGCATTAAAAATCATGGTTGTGATTTAAGTCAACTATGCAAGTGTACACAAGTAGGAATAAATGAATCAAAAAAGAACCCAAACTGGGCATGCTAAATATAATATTTTGAATATACAGTAAAGAACGCATTGAGGTATGCCATTACTTACATAAATTGAAGTTTCAAGTAAAGAAAGAATTGTTAAGTTAATACAGTTTTAGCAAACAAATAATCAGCTAAACGGAAACAACAAACCACCCGACCGGCTCAAAAATATTTGCTTCCTGAAATTGTAAAACCTGTCAGCCCCCTATTGCAACATGTGGAGGTCCCGGGTTCGAGTCCCAGTTCCAATTTTCACCTGGCTGTTGACGTTGCTAATACTTCTCCACGAGTAGGTACTCGAAAGTTGTGAGGTAAAACGTATTAAATACACAATAATTGATTTTCAGTAAAAAATATAATCCTCTTATAACCCTCAAGACAATCTCTTCATTCCTCTAATACATCACCTCTTAATTACAGAGTGGAGTTCATGCAATGTGTTGTACTTCTACATCTGAGATAATAGTAGTGTGTCAAGGCGTGGTGATATTTAATTTCGGGGATCCCAGAAGCGTTACTGATATAAGCATGGAGAAACAGCTGTCATAATCTGCAACTCAAGCTACCTCTACTCAATCGCTTCATCATCGCAACGTTATTCAAATACACGCAAAATCAATTGCCTTACAAATTTGTATTCACTCATTCGTTTATAATATGGTACATTTATTGGTCCCATAATATATACAAAGAGTGCAAGTGCTTTAAGCTATCGCTAATTCACCCATCGACCGTCAGCTGGTACAAAGTTGTCCGTCGTGCTTGTATTCAAGCGCGAAATTCAGCTTATTGTGCTCTTGACGTTCTGTAGTCGACTCTCGGCTAATCCCGTGGACCCTCGGCAGCTGTGCATCTGTTGGAAGGAGGGAGAGGAAACGGTACCCTCCNCCCCCCCCCCGAATTGCAGACGAGTCGTTGTGTCCACCTTTTCACTCGCAAGATTTCACCGCGGATTCTTTTGCAAAGTGAAAATGTTCGTTTGAAGTATTCCGTTAGAATCGCGAATTTCTTTTATGACATTTGTGTTCGAAGTAAACGTGAGGCTAATTTAGTTTCTTTAATTATTTAATTAAACCGTATGAAATCTCAATTTTTATGTTTCGTGAAATTGCCTTAAAATTATTGCCTTAAAATTAATTTATTGACAAAAAAAACAGTACAAACTGCGTATGACCACGTGGAGGACAATAAACTAATTCACTCTCCGGAAGCAAGCAAGGGACCATCCCATCAATTCCGATCAAGGGTCCTAAGGCAGAGGCGGATNGATGAAAAGTTAGCTACGAGTTATAGTTCTAATAGAATGTCAATATGTTTGTAATTTAACCCAAAAAATTTATTTTACGTGTACCAATTATTATCGAACTATAGATTATTCTGAGAATAGTGTTTACAAATCATAGGAATTGAAATAACACTAAATTCACGATAAACGCACCCCTAAACAAAAGCCTAGAGAACCTGTATAAGAAATCAGCCTTACCCGAAGGAAAACTGGAGAAAAACCCGGGCCAGGATGCGGATTTTTGTAATAGTAATTAATACCTCAAACAAAGTATGTAACACATTTTGCGCCTATATGTAGAAGGTCAGAAGGAAGACATTTTCTTTTGAAAAATGGAAACGTAATCCAAGGTTTCCTTCCTAAAATCTTCTTAAATATTTAACGGCACACTGAAGTATGTAATATACATTAATATTTCGGATTCATGTAACGTCAATCAATTTTGACAGTTTGAAAATACATGAGTGCAGTGAGGTCTTCGTCGCCCTTAAAAAAACTAATGAAATCTACCTTCTAATAAGGTATACTAATGTCTCATTAAGTGTCAGACCCTATTCTCTACAGGGTTATATTTCTATCTTATGTCATACGTTACAATTGTTCCCCAGTGGCTTATCCCCACATTTAGTGAATATATTTTCCCCATAATGTTATAAATAAATAAATTTATTGTCAAAAAACAGTACAAACTGCGTATGACCAC